>WAAF01019151.1:0-31632 GCA_013400475.1 Tricholaema leucomelas | reverse complement strand
GGGAGGAGGGGGGTGTGAGTTGCCTGGAATTGGGTGCACGGGAGGAGGCTTCTTCACATCTGAAATGTTTCGAGCAGAGAAAGGTTGTGGGGTTGAACGCTGGCACCTAGGCTGACGTTGCAGATCAATATGGTGTATGACCAGGAGAATTTTATAACTGAGCAGGGAGGTGAAGGATGGCTTTTGGTGGGAGTAGGTGGTGGAGGTGGCGAGGGGAAGTGTAGGACAAGGGGGAGTTAATGGATTTTGAGGAGGCAGCACTGAGAGGAATGGCACGTTTTACACTCCATTGCTGGGGGTGGGGGGGGAGGAAGCAGTACCAGGCAGCGAGAGGACATTCTGCTATTGAAAGGGAGTTTAGCAAACTGCTGCACAAGCCACCTCTGCCCTCCAGATCTCCTAGGAAATTCTTTCTAATTATTTTGGGGAGTTTTTTTGGTGGTTGAATCCTTCAGGCTCCCTTAGGACTTTTGGTGGCAGTTGAAGGAGATTTACTTGGATTGACAAAGCAGCAAGAGGATGGATAAGCATAGTGTCTGGATGGGGTTTGTCGTCGTGTTGATAATGAAAAGCGATTTTGAAAGTGTCTTCTGTGTATGGTGGGGTTCACAGATTAACAGTGATGTGTAGCAGACCAATACCTGTCCTCCCCCTTCCTGGAGAAATGTGGTGTTGAGGAGGGGGAGTGGAACAAAGGGTGCATAACATAGTGTTTAAAATACAGGTCCTCACTTTCTTGTGGGGAAACTTCCACCCCCTCTCTCGGCGTGACTGCTTAGCTTGTAGAGAGGACATTTTCATTCCTCATTTCTCCCCCTGCTCTCTCACCTCTGCCCAGCTCAACCTTGGCCTTCACGTGTAGAGGCTCCACTTGAAAGTATTAGGCCAAAACTGACAGAGCAAGAGAGAGAGAGAGGAACAGCTAATTAAATGAGCCATTGAACAGATATGGATATTTTTTGGCAGGCAAGGTGCAGAACAAGCTTCGCCATTCCTTTTTACTTTTCCCTAGCTGCAATATTCTGGAGGAGAGGAGAGAAGGCAGGGAAGAGAGAGGTGTTGGTAGAGTTGGATTTCAACGTTAGGTTTGTGTTTGGGTTTTGGTGTTGTTTGTTGTTGTTGCTGTTTTTTAATCTGTCAGCATTTTCCCTCTTCAGAAGCTCTAAATTCCCTGGATAAATCATATAAATGTTAGCATTTTCCTTTCCTGACACCCCCCACCCCTTTCCTCCATTCACTTACCATAAACGTCCTGAGTCTTTTGGCATCGTGGCAATGAGACCTTTTACCTCTCACCCAACATGTCCCATTCTGCTCTGTTTGGAGCTCATGCCTCTTAAGCATTGGAAAGGATGTAAAGGGAAAGGCTTCTTCTTGTAAAGGATTAAGATTTAGGGTGCAATTCTGCTCCCAGGGAAGTCTCTGGGAGTTTTTGTTTGGCCACACGAACAGATCAGAGCCTTTTGTGCTGTTGTGTTTAGAAAAAGAAGGAAGCAGGCACAGAAAAAACAACACCCCCCCTCCCCAACCAAATTGTTCCTTCCAGCTCCAGTTCCTCTCATCTTTCTCATCCTAGCTAAATTGGTGCCTTCAGCCTCATTTATTTCTCTGGGCATCCATTTCCTGGTGGGACACTCAGTGGGTATTAAGTTTGTCAAGCATCTGAAAATCAGCTCACAACTCTTTACTCCATTCCTTCATGGATCGTTGTAAGTCTGTGCCCTATTGTGGGCTACACTTACATCAGCAGTTGCAGTAATAGAGCAGCTAAATTTATGTTAAGCTGCTGCTCAGTAATTACTGAAGGGGGAAAAAAGAAAAAGAAGCTGGCTAAGGCAAAGGCATCTCCAAGCTTTTCCTTGGATTGCTGTCAAGTGAAAATAAACAGGAAGTTTGATGGAGGGACTCTGGGCTTTGGCAATAAGAAAGCTGCCATAGGTGCCTCGTTCCTTTAGCACAATAACTGGCAGGAGGGGGTTGCTCCGTGCCGTAAGGAAGCACTGGGAAAACGTAGCCACCACTTTGGGCTGAAACAGGCAAACCCTGTTGATGATAAAAAAAGCTAGGGATGCGTGGCTGCTCCTAAAGAGGCAACAGTTTCACACTTGAGTGAATCATTCCCTTAATACAGTAGCCAAAAGGCACATGGAATAACTCAAAAGACTTTTTTTAACTGCTTCCAGAGTGGGAGCATCTCTCAGCTTTTGTGCTTGGGCTTAGCCAGAGCCCAAAGGGCTGCTCGTGAAATAAATGGCCCCAAACGTCAATCTAAACAACCCAGCCACAGGAGGAGCAGCAAATCTCTCCAAGCAGAGGCAAGAGCTGCCTGTCTCTGCTACTCCCCTCGCACGTTCCTTACCACAGGGCTAGAGCAGCATACATTGGTCCTACTCTTCCAACCAGGGACAATCCTTCCACTGATGACCCCAGGCAGCTGGGACTGTGGCTCTGTACGGGCAGACGTTGTGGATATATTTAGGCACCGAATGGTTGCGTAGAAGGAAAGAGAAAGCTGTATTGGAGGCTCCTGTTCTGTCTGTTCCAGTTGTTGTCCAAAAGGCCAGACTTCATCAAATCATAGAAGCATAGAAACACAGAATCCTAGAATCACAGAATCATAGACTCAGTCAGGGTTGGAAGGGATCTCAAATTAGAATCGCAGAGCCATAGAATCAGTCAGGGTTGGAAGGGACCACAACGATCATCCGATTCCAACCCCCCTGCCATGGGCAGGGACACCTCAAACTAGGTAAGGCTGGCCAGAGCCTTATCCAGCCTGGCCTTAAACACCTTCAGGGATGGGACCTCCACCACCTCCCTGGGCAACCCATTCCAGGCTGTCACCAATCATGCTGAAGAACTTCTTCCTAACATCCAGTCTGAACCTACCCATTTCTAGCTGTGTTCCATTCCCCCCAGTCCTATCACTCCCTGACATCCTAAAAAGTCTCTGCCCAGCTTTCTTGTAGCCCACTTCAGGAAGGCCACAATAAGGTCACATGGGAGCCGCCTTCTCTCCAGACTGAACAACCCCAACTCCCTCAGTCTCTTCTCATAGCAGAGCAGCTCCAGCTCTCTGATCATCCTCGTGGCCCTTCTCTGGACATGCTCCAGCACATCAGGTCCTCTTGGCTAGCTGTCGGTGGGTGATGCAGGGGGCTGGCTGCTCTTTGTGTTTTCACACATCAGGAGTGGTTTTCAATGATCTGGAACAGGAGCAGGTTGGTTTAGCCAGAGCAGAAAATTTCGTATCACAATCTCTCCCAGCCTGCTAGCACTGATGAGTCAGAAGTGGACTTTGAATTTGGTTGAGACCCAGGAAAGAATGGTCTAGATGTGAGCCAACCCAAGCAATCATGTGGGACAGGAAGAAAAGAAGGGGGTTCTTGAATCATAGAATGATTTAGGTTGGAAGGGACCTCAAAGCTCATCCAATTCCAACCCCCTGCCACTATAATCCCATTCCTCCTCATCCTCTCATTACAAGACCTTGTCAGTGGTCCCTCCCCAGTTCTCCTGTAGCCCCCTTCAGATCCTGGAAGGCCACTCCAAGCTCTCCTGGAAGCCTTCTCTTCTCCAGGCTGCAGAGCCCCAAGTCTTGTAGCCTGTCCTCATAGCAGAGTTGCTGCAGCCCTCTGAGCATCTTGGTGGCCTCCTGGAGTAGCTCCAACAGTTCCATGTCCTTCCTGTGTTGGGGGCTCCAGAGCTGCACACAATACTCCAGGTGGTGTCTCAGGAGAGCAGAATAAAAGGGGAGAATCCCCTCCCTTGACTTGCTGGCCACATTTCTCTTGCTGCAGCCCAGGACTGCCTACAGACAGACCCGACAAATTACTTGCCTGCAACCTAAAAAAGCTGTCTCCTGTCTGACGTGAAGATTCTTCCTGTAGCCATATGAGGCAGAAGGATTTTGAAGGAGGCTCAAGACAGGATTTTAGCACCTTTTAAGAGAGCTTGGTGCTGGTGAGAACTCAGAAGCCAAGCTATTCAAGAGTAAAGCTGCAGTGTGTTCTCAGAGGGACTGCCTCCATCTCACTCTCACCAGCGTGCCTTTGCTTTGGTATGGAGATGTCCCTTTGTTCCTGATTGCTGGTGAGGGAATGAGCTGAGAGAGAAGGATGCTGGAATTAGAGCTGCTTGTGGCCTAGGAGGAAAATTGCTCCAAAGAAGTGCAATTAACACCCACCAAGTCATTTCTGCAGTAGTCAAGCTGACTGCATTTTGGCCTCCTATTAGCAGGGACCTTCCTTCTGCATCTCCATCCATCCCTTTGCCAAGTCGCTCCAGGAAGATCATAATGATCTCCAAGCCTCCTTCAGTTCTGAAGTGTTTTATCCCTACAGGACAACCCAAAGGAGAAAGATTTAATAACAGCAGGAACCAGAGTGGTCTGGAAGGCAGCCCTGAAGTGTGCTTCAAGTCTAGCAGCATGAGCAAGGAGCTACCATTGGAAAGGATCCTGCCTCCACATCCTGCAGTGGTAGCAGTCACTGGGGCTTGGCTTGTGATGTTTTGGAGTGCCCTATTTAGTGATGCTGTTATAAACAGATGGGTGCCTGTTATGGAGCTGCAGTGTTCAGGCATTGGAATAAGTTGTCCAGGGAGTGTCAGGTGATAGAAAGAGAGGAAATGGTCTGAAATTGTGCCACAGGATGTTTAGGTTGGAGATGAGGATCAGTTTCTTTGCTGCAAGAGTGGTCAGGGATTGGAGCAGGCTGCCCAGGGAAGTGGTGGAGTCACCATCCCTGGAGGTGTTCAAGAAACCTGTGGACATGGCACTTGGGGACATGGCTTAGTGGCCATGGTGGTGTTGAGTTGATGGATGGACTGGATGACCACAGAGGGCTTTCCAACCAAACCAGTTCTGTGATCCTGTCATGGTGACTTTAGTCTCCTGGAGGATAGAAATGAGGGCGCGGGAGGGGAGATGAATGTGGCAGCGATGTGTTTTAATTACCACTTCAATACATGGAAGTGAATTAACACAGAGTCCCTGGTGGGCTTGAGGGGGGCTGGATACTTTGGTGTCTGTGAGAGGCAAAGGCAAAAATCAGAGGCACACTGTAAAAGAGACTCAGGATTTACATTCAGTATCCAAGGAAGCAAGAGCAGAATCCTGCAGGGCTTTTTGTTCATTGTTTAAATGTTGCCATGGCAATATCTCAGGGCACAAGTTACATGTTTTCCACTTCTGGAGTTGAGCTTTTCTTCTCTCTCTCTCTCTCTTTCTGGTTTTCTCTCCATCTACACCACGAGCAGGGAAGATCTTGCCCAGAGCTTTACCAGGCAATGGGCGTTGGAAGGCTGCGCTATCCATTCACATCTCTCCCTTCCCATCTTCTCCCCCATCATTTGCTAATCTCTTGGAAGTGCAGTTGGAAGGAAATGGTTGGATGGGAGTGGAGTGTGAGGCTCTGGTTGTTAGGATATGCAGCATATTACAGTATTTTGTGTCGTGGTGCTGTGCTAATTGGATAGCTGCAGGCAAGCAAAGTGTACCAGTCGCTGACAATTAGGAACAACAATGAACTTCCCAGGACTGAACCTATTCCTTGGGCAGATTAAAATGCATTTCAGGTGCATGCCAGAGCTTCTGTAAATTTAAATGCTAACTCACAGCACTGTAAGAAGCCTGGAAATCCTGTTTTCCCACTGCTGAGACAAGATGTACCCTCGCTGCTTGTGAAAGGCAAGAGAGGCAGCATCAGACCATCAAATAAAATCTCCCACAGCCTTTGCTGCAGAGCTTGTGCTTGGTATGGCAGGACTGTGGGGGAGCAATATAGCCAGGAAACCAGGAGAATGAGAAAGGAAAGCAGCCAACTCCCCCCAAAAAACAAGCAAAAAGGTCCCCCAACAAAACCTCAAAACTCCAGCAGAATGATTTCACATGCAACTAGATAAAGCCAGTTCAGATCTACCACTGCAAGATCCCTGAATGAACACAAACCAGCAGCAGTTCAGGGCATTTAGTAATGCTCTTTGTCTTTGAGGCGTCTCTGCCGACTTCTTTGGCAGCTGTGGCATCCACACTGTCCTGAGCATTAAATAATCACAGAATCATAAAATCACAGAATTGTTTAGCTTGGGAAAGACCTCTAAGGTCATCAAGTCCAACCGTCAACCTAGCACCACCATGGCCATTAAACCATAGAATCATAGAATGGTTTAGGTTGGAAGGGACCTCAGAGCTTCCAAGCCCCTGCCATAGGCAGGGACACCTCCCACTAGGACAGGTCACTCAAAGCCTCCTCCAACATGGCCTGGAACACTTCCAGGAAGGTTGTGAATCACAGAATCATAAAATGTGATCTTTGATTTGATCAGGTTCTGTGATCCACAACCTCCCTGGGCAACCTGTGCCAGTGTCTCACCACCCTCATTGCAAAGAACATCTTCTTAAACATGCAGTTTCAATCTCCCCTCTGCCAGTTTCAACCCGTTCCTCTTTGTCCTCTCATTACAAGACCTTGTCAATAGTCCCTCCCCAGCCCTCATGTAGCCCCCTTCAGATACTGGAAGGCTACTCCAGGCTCTCCTGGGAGTAGCCCCCTTCAGATACTGGAAGGCTACTCCAGGCTCTCCTGGGAGCCTTCTCTTCTCCAGGCTGCAGAGCCCCAAGTCTTGTAGCCTGTCCTCAGAGCAGAGCTGCTGCAGCCCTCTGAGCATCTTGGTGGCCTCTTCCGGACTGTTCCCAACAGTTCCATGTCCTTCTTGTGTTGGAGGCTCCAGAACTGCACACAGTACTCCAGGTGGGGTCTCAGGAGAGCAGAGTAAAGGGGCAGAATCCCCTCCCTTGCCCTGCTGGCCACACTGCTCTTGCTGCAGCCCAGCACATGGTTGACAGTGTCCCAAATTGCCTTGAACTTTCCTCAGTGTCTTTTTAGGTGGCAAAACAGGTGGGCAGCTGTGGTGGGGGTAGAACATTCAGGGCATTTAGTAATGCTCTTTGTGTTTGAGGGGTATCTGCCCACTTCTTTGGCAGCTATGGGCTCTATACAGTTCTGAGCATTAAATAATCACAGAGTCATAAAATCATAGAATTTTTTGGCTTGGAAAAGACCTCTGAGGTCATCAAGTCCAACCATCAACCTAACACCACCATGGCCATTAAAGCAAGTGCCTTCAAATTTCCTCAACATGTTTTAATTGGAAAAACAGGTGGGCAGCTGTGGTGGGGCTGAGAGATACCTCACTTCTCAGCCACTCTTCTATTTCTCACTCATCAAGTTACTGAAGGCCATTTTACTTTCTTATTTATCTGCAAGACCACCTATTAGTGGACAGAAAGAAGAGGCTGAGATGTCAGTCTCTCTGTAAAGGGGCACATGTGAGAATTCTGTCTCTCTGGGAGCTAACTAAAAGGATTTTCTGGTTTTATTTTCAGTCTCCAAAGCCCATGTTTGTGATCTAATGCAGCACTGCAACGTGCATGAGCTAACTGATTCTCTAGTAACTCTTGTGGTCAGTGGCACCGAGTCCAGTTGGAGGCCTGTGACTAGTGGAGTCCATCAGGGGTCAGTATTGGGACCAGTTCTGTTCAATATATTCATCAGTGACCTGGATGAGGGCACAGAGGGCACTGCCAGCAAGTTTGCTGATGACACCAAGCTAGGTGGAGTGGTTGCCACACCAGAAGGCTGTGCTGCCATTCAGCCAGACTTGGGCAGGCTGAGGGCTGGGCAGGGAGAGATTGAATGAAATTCAGTAAGGGCAAGGGGAGATCTGGCACCTGGGAAAGAACAACCCCAGGGAGCAGTACAGGTTGAGGACTGACCTGAAAGAGGCAGTGAAGAGGAAAAGGATCTGGAGGTCCTGGTTGATGGGAGGTTGACCATGAACCAGCAATGTGCTCTGGTGGCCAGGAGGGCCAATGCCATTCTAGGGTGGATCAGAAGAGCTGTGGTTAGTAGGTCGAGAGAGGTTCTACTCCCCCTCTACTCTGCCCTAGTGAGACTGCATCTGGAGTACTGTGTCCAGTTCTGGGCTTCTCAGTTCAAGACAGACGTAGAACTGCTATGAGCACAGTGCCACAAGGAAGGTTAAGGAAATCTCTGTTATGAGGAGAGCCTGAGGGATCTGGGGCTGTGCTGCTGGGAGAAGAGGAGCCTGAGGGGTGACCTCATCAATGTTGATAAAGATGTGCAGGGTGAGTGGCCAGAGGCTGGAGCCAGGCTCTGCTGGGTGATGCCCAATGACAGCACAAGGGGCAATGGTGGAAGCTGAGGCCTAGGAAGTTCCATGGAAACATGAGGATTTTTTTCCCTGTGAGAGTGACAGAAGCCTGGAACAGATTGCCCAGAGGGGTTGTGGAGTCTCCTTCTCTGGAACTATTCAAGATCTGCCTGGATGTGTTCCTGTGTGACTTGCTCTATGTGCTCCTGCTCTGGCAGGCAGGCTGGACTGGATGAGCTTTGGAGGTCCCTTCCAGGCTCTGACATTCTGTGATTCCATGCAACCAGTTTCATTCCTTTTACATTTCTTTCTCTTCTCTTCTCTCATTGTGCAAAGAGAAGCCTGCATCTGCTCCAGCTAATCTTAACTGGAGCTTTAGTAATTGCTTCACAAGAACTGATCCTGCTCTGTGCCTTTCTGTTTTATTCTTTTCCCTTCTCCTCAGTGAGGTGCAAAACCTGGTGGAGTTTCAGAAGGAAACAGGATAAACATTTATGTTTGCAGACATAAAAAGAGGATACAAATACTGCTCTGCATTAATGGGCCATAAACTTCTGAATTTCCAGCTGATCCATATTCCCTTTGCAATCCCTGGTGACATTCCAAGTATTAATGCTTCTTTTTCATCAGGGTTTAATGTAAGAATTGATGGATTAATTATGTAATTAGTTAGCCCTTGTTATTTCTGCACTAAAACCTAAGTCTATATGAGACAAGAAAAGAGGAAAGGAAAGGGGAGAGGGGAGAGGGGAAAGGGGAGGAAAGGAAAGGACAAGGGTTGGTCTCTTCTCCCTAGTGTCAGGTGGTAGAATGAGAGGAAATAGCCTGAAATTGTGCCAGGGAAGGGTTAGGTTGGAGATGAGTAACAATTTCTTTGCTGCAGGAGTGGTCAGGGATGGGCATAGGCTGCCCAGGGAGATGGTGGAGTCCCCATCCCTGGAGATGTTCTGGAAATGTTGGGGCATGACATGGATAAATGGCCATGGTGGTGCTGGGTTGACAGTTTGGCTCAACGGTCTTTGAAAGGGACCTTGGGGGGACTAATGGACAAGCAGCTGAATATGAGCCAGCAGAGTGCCCAGCTGGCCAAGAAAGCCAAAGCATTCTAGCTGGGATCAGAAATGCTGTGTCCAGCAGGAGCAGGGAGGTGATTGTCCCCTTGGACTCTGCTCTGGTGAGGCTACTACACCTTGAGTGTTGTGTTTGGTTTTGGGCACCTCAATATGCTGAGATGCTTGAACGTGTCCAGAGAAGGGCAGCGAGGCTGGTGAGAGGCCTCAAGCACAAGCCCGACAAGGAGAGGCTGGGGGAGATGGGTTTGTTTAGCCTGGAGGAGAGGAGGCTCAGGGCAGACCTTATTGCTGTCTGCAACTACCTGAGGGGTGGTTGTAGCCAGGAGGAGGTTGCTCTCTTCTCTCAGGCAGCCAGCACCAGAACAAGAGGACACAGCCTCAGGCTGCGCCAGGGGAAATTTAGGCTTGAGGTGAGAAGAAAGTTCTTCACTGAGAGAGTCATTGGCCACTGGAATGGGCTGCCCAGGGAGGTGGTGGAGTCGCCGTCCCTGGAGCTGTTCAAGGCAAGGTTGGACGTGGCACTTGGTGCCATGGTCTAGCCTTGAGCTCTGTGGTAACGGCTTGGACTTGATGATCTATGAGGTCTCTTCCAACCTTGGTGATACTGTGAGACTGTGATAAATAAGAGAGATGTGGAGGTGCTGGAGAGAGTGCAGAGGAGGGCAAGGAAGCTGGGAAGGGCCTGGAGAATAAATCTGATGAGGAGTGACTGAGGAGCTGGGGATGGTTAGTGTGAAACAGAGGAGGCTGAGGGCAGACCTCACTGCTGTCTACAGCTACCCAAAGGGATATTGTGGAAAGGTTGGTGCTGGTCTCTTCTCACAGGGCATTAGTGACAGAACAGGAGGGAATTGCCTCAAGCTGCCACTGGGTAGGTTTAGACTGGACATGAGGAAGAATTTTTTCCCAGGTAGAGCGGTCAGGAATGTGCTGCCCAGGGAGGTGGTGGAGTCATTAACCCTGGATGTGTTTAAAGGTGGTTTGGATGTGGTGCTTGGGTGAACCTTGTAGAGTAGGGTTCTGGGTTGGACTTGGTGATCCTGAGGGCTTTGCCAACCTGAATGTCTCTGTGATTCTGAGGTCTTTGCCCACCAAAACAACTCTGAGTGGCTAGGATGTGGTAAAATGCTCTCCTTTAGGTCTGTTCTGTCCCTCAGGGCTGGGTGAATCTAGTGCTGGTGTGAGCCATAGACTCTTCACAGCAACACCTGCATACTGGGACATGTCTCAAGTACTTTTACCAAAACCAATGCCACGTTTTGCCTTTTAGAGGCTACAGGTGAGCCTCTGCAGGAAGAGAGAAGGGGTTAAGTGTAGGAATAGAGTTTTTCTCTCTCTCAATGCATACAGGTTTCAAATGAGGTACAGCAAAACATATTAAATTGCACAAGCTGCTTTGCCAAAGGGCATGTAGGCTGTGCTGAGGGTTTTTTTTACTTATCTGTTTGCTTTTAACAAGGCTTTTCTCTGCCAGCACTCCAGTTGTGAGCCCTTATTGGGCAGGCAGCTCCTTCAACAAGTGGCTCTATATTATTTTTTTCCGGGGGCAAGCTTTTGTATTTATTACATCCTTTGTATTTGTTACATCCTTTCAAGAACTGAGGTTCATTTTCTTGTCTCTGTGTGTGTGTGTGTTGATGACACAGCTGCTAAAGGAGGAGGTTGGTGTCCCCATTAGCCTTTCAGGTTGCTCATACCCAGCGCAGAGTCTGCTGGTTCAAAAGAGCTTTATTGCATTTAACGCCCGCCTGAGTCTCGCTGTGTAGGGTGCAGGGAATTAAAACCATAATGGATTTCTCTTCTGAACTAGAAACAATCATAGAATGGTTTAGGATGGAAGGGACCTCAAAGCTCATCCAGTCCAACCTCCTCTGCAGTCAGCAGGGGCATCCTTCACTAGATCAGCCTCACCTTGAATATCTCCAGGGATGGAGACACAACCACCTCCCTGAGCAACCTGTTCCAGTACCCTCATGATACAGAACTTGTTCCTAACATCCAATCTAAATGTGCTCATTGCTAGTTTGAAAGGATTGCCTCTTGTTCTATCACTGCAGGCCTTTGCAAACAGTCTCTCTCCATCCTTCTGATGACCCTGTTCAGGTGCTGGAAGGCTGCTATTAGGTATCCCCAGAGACTCCTCTATTTCAGGATGAACACCTTCAGCTCCATCAGCCTGTTCCTGTAGCAGAAGTGCTCCAGCACTGAAAAGATCCCTCCTCAGTCTGCTCTTCCCCTAACTAAAGAGCCCAAATTCTCTCAAGCTTTCCTTATCAGAGAGCTGTTCCAGACCCTCAGCTTATTTGCAGCCCTAAATCCAAAAGGGAGTCACATTTGACTCTTTAACGTAGAGGACGATGAAGTCAACATTAACAATCAAAAAACCCCAAACCAAAATAGTGCAGAGTAGCTTAAAACAAAAGCCAAGAGGAAACACTTGGTCTAATAGGAGAGAAATGTTGACAAGGTTGGCTTGTGGGCTTAGAATATTCCAGGTAGTTGGACTTGATAGAATGAGTCATAGAATCATAGAATGGTTTAGGTTGGAAGAGACCTCCAAGCTCATCCAATTCCAACCCTCTGCCATAGGCAGGGACACCTCCCACTGGAATAGGTCGCTCAAGGCCTCATCCAGCCTGGTCCTGAACACCTCCAAGGAGGTTGTGGAGCACAGAATCACAGAACATGATCGACGATCACATTCTGTGCTCCACAGCCTCCCTGGGCAACCTGTGCCAGTGTCTCACCACCCTCATGGCAAACAACTTCTTCCTAATATCCAATTTCAGTCTCTCCTCTGCCACTTTAAACCCATTACTCCTTGTTCTGTCATTACAAGACCTTGTCAATAGTCCCTCCCCAGTTCTCTTGTAGTCCCCTTCAGGTACTGGAAGGCCACTTCAAGGTCTCCTGGAAGTCTTCTCTTCTCCAGGCTGCAGAGACCCAATTCTTGTAGCCTGTCCTCATAGCAGAGCTGCTCCAGCCCTCTGAGTATCTTAGAGGTCTTTTCCAAACTTAATGATTGTGTAATTGCATGAAATGGGGGACTGATGGTGTTCCTATTGCTCCTGCTCTTGCAGATCCCCTGTCAAGAGGTATTGGCAGTGGTGGTGCAGAACTGACAGAGTTGTTCAATTAATAGCTCTGCTCAGCATTTGGAAAAGCCACGAGGTAAAATTCATCTCAGGGAAAGCCAAAAGCAAGTGAAAGAATATTAGAGACAGCAAGGATTAGGGATCAATATTGTTAAATCAACAGTCCTGTTATGCTTGAGCACTCCAGAGTGTTCATCTAGAAAACATCCCAGTGACACAAGCACACTGGAGTTGGTAATCATTTACTGGTTTGGTGCAGATTTTAGGTAACACAAGAGAAAATCCAACACAGGATTGAGCTGATACAGAAATAAGGCAGGGGAAATGTTTATTGGCAGCACTATGGCAATAGAATAGAATCAAGCAGGTTGGAAGAGACCTCCAAGATCATCCAGTCCAACCTAACACCCAGCCCTATCCAGTCAACTAGACCATGGCACTAAGTGCCTCATCCAGTCTTTTCTTGAACACAATACCATGGAATGATTTGAGTTGGAAGGGATATTTATGGAGTCATAGAATGGTTTAGATTGGAAGCGACCTCAAAGCTCATCCTGTGCCCTTGGTGTGCCCAGAAGCAAGTCTAAGGCAGAGCCTTTGTGCAGCCCAGCCCTTGGCAGGAACTCTCCCTGTGCTGCCCAGGGAGGTGGTGGAGTCACAATCCCTGGAGGTGTTGAAGAAAAGCCTGGATGAGGCATTTAGTGCCATGGTCTGGTTGACTGGATAGGGCTGGGTGCTAGGTTGGACTGGATGATCTTGGAGGTCTCTTCCAACCTGCTTGATTCTGTGATGTTAGGAGGAAGTTCTTTACAGTGAGGGTGGTAAGACACTGGCACAGGTTGCCCAGGGAGGTTGTGGATGCTTCCTCCCTGGAGGCATTTAAGGCCAGGCTGGATAAGGCCTTGAGCAACCTGCTCTATTGGGAGGTGTCCCTGCCTATGGCAGGGGGTTGGAGCTGGATGATCCTTGAGGTCCCTTCCAACCTAAAACATTCTATGATTCTATCATCTTCTCCCTTCTAGGAGCAGTTCCTGTCTGTGCAAACCTGCCCTGAGGTTTAGAAAGTGCCTCAGTGAGCAGAGCCTGAACTCAAGTCACAGCAGTGAGCAGAGCCTGAGCTGAGAAGTGACAGCCCTGAGCAGAATCAGCTCTGGTCTAGCTCAAAGTAGGACAGGAGGATTAATTATCTTGTTGTGTTTAGAAGTTTTTAGGTGTGTATTTTGTAAGCATCTTACATTGTGGTTTTGTATTTGTATTGCTGCTCCTGCCCTGGCACTGAATGCAGGCTAATACAATGATGTTGGTTAGAGTGATGTGATTTAAATCATATGAATTGAGAAATTTTCCCTTGCAAGAGTAAGTATCAGCAGCATGATTAAGTCAGACAGGCCTGCAGAGTGATACTAGATGCAAAATGTTAGGCATGAGAAGGAGAGGTACAAGATACAGCTTCAGAACGAAGGGTGTTTGTAAAAGCAGGTCTGAAAGGGAGCTGAGATCATAAGAGACAAAAAAATAGTGTTGGGGGGGAAAAAAGGTATAAAAGGAAAAAATGCAGTGCTCAAACTTTAATCTATTGGTCAGGAAACTGGAGAGCTGATGTGATTCATGTAGGAGGGAAAAACAAGGGGAGTTAAAATGCCTTCTCATCGAGCAAATAAAGTGTCAAGCAGCAGCAAAAGCTGGAAGTGGAGAGCTCGTAAAGCCAAGTTACAAATTAAGAGGAGGGTTGGGTTTTTTTTTTTTCCCCACAGTGAACATAATTTAGCACTCTTTAAATTGCTTGGGAAAAGGATTCTCTGCCTCCTGGAGCCTGTGCACACAGATTGGATGTCTTGGTGGAAAACTGTTGTAGTGTATTGTCTCCAGTGTTTGCGCTTTGTATGCTGTGATAGACAGAAAGGTGGTTCTGAGGTGTGTAGAAAGAATCAGAGAGTCAAAGAGAATCAGAGTGCATCAGGTTGGAGGAATGGGCTGCCCAGGGAGGTGGTGTTCAAGCAAAGCCTGGATGGGGCACTTAGTGCCATGGTCTGGTTGATTGTGTAGGGCTGGGTGCTAGGTTGGACTGGATGATCTTGGAGGTCTCTTCCAACCTGGCTCATTCTAAGGTTCTGTGATTCTATAATGGGCTCTGTAGCCCATCCACCAATGTTATGTGTGTGAGCAAGCTTCTACCTCACAGAATCACAGAAGGTTAGAGGTTGGGAGGGACCTCCACAAATCATCCAGTCCAATCTCCCTACCAAAGCAGCATCACCCAGGGTAGTCCACCCAGCAATGCATCTAGGTGGTTTTGGAAAGGCTCCAGAGAAGGAGACTCCACAACCTCTCTGGGCAGCCTGATCTAGGACCCTGTCACCCTCACTCTAAAGAAGTTTCTCCTCATGCTGAGCTGAAACCTTCTCTGTTCCACTTTGTATCCATTGCTCCTTGGCTTATTGCTGTGCAGCACCCAAAGAGTTTGGCCCTTTCCACTTCACACTGACCCCTCAGATATTTGTACACATTGCTCAGATCCCCTCTCAGCCTTCTCTTCTCCAGACTAACCAGCCCTAGGGCTCTCAGTCTCTCTGCATAAGGGAGATGCTCAAGTCCCTCAGTCATCCTCATGGCTCTCTGCTGGACTCTGTCCAGCAGGTCCCTGTCTCTCCTGAACTTGGGAGCTCAAAACTGGACACAGTATTCCAGGAGTGGTCTCAGCAGGGCAGAGCAGAGGGGGAGAAGAAACTCCCTAGCCCTGCTGACCACACTTTTCCTGATGCCCCCCAGGCTGCCATTGGCTCTCCTGCCTACCAGGCCACATTGCTGGCCCATGCAGAACTTGCCCACCAGGACTTGAAAGTCTTTCTCCATGGAGCTGCTATCCAACAGGGCAACCTCTAACCTGCACTGATGCCTGCTGTTACTCCTCCCCGGGTGCAGGACCATTCACTTGTCCTTACTGAACTTCATGATGTTTGCCTTCCCCCAGCTCTGCAACCTGTCCAGATCTGGTTGCATGGCAGCACAGCCAGATGGGGTATTGGCAACCACCTCGCTCCACCTCCTTCCTGGTGGAGACACCTACATCAAAATTACCCTCAGAGCTTTATTTCTAGCTTAGACTTCCAGATAGGAATCCAGATAGGAACTTCTGTGGTAGTTTATCTTGGTGCCAGACTTCTTTCCCAGTCTGAGATGGACTAAATATAGAGGTGTTAAAGCTGGTCCATCCTTCGCTCCATTTCTCTCTGCTCATGGGCCACTAAGCATTGCTCCGTCCACACTTTTTTCTTGCTGTGAATGGTTGTGAAGCAATTTAGCCTAAAAATGTGGGGTCTCTCTATATTCATAAAACAGCTTCACTTGTGGACTTGATTTTACTTGTTTCCCTCGTTTGGCTAATGCATGTACTTGGATTGGGAAGACAAAGCAGGGAAAAGAATGATGTAAGCTTGGACCAGCATCTCTGCATGGTAGCTGTTGGTTGTGTAGGTTGCAGCCATGCACAGTCTCAGTGGGCTGCCATAGTTGTAGCTCCTCTTCCTCTGGTTTCTTGGGCACAGATTGTTCTAAACCCATCTGAAAAATGTACTGATGGAAATCTCAGATTTAAGGCACTTCAGGCTTAGCAAGCGAGGTTGGTGGTGGCTTTCTCTGCTCAGTTTGGAGTTGCCTGGTACGTTCTATAGAGCTGTTTCATAGCGCAAGTCAATTTTTGTTGTGTAATCTGGCACTCCTGCATTCAAGACCTTTCCTGGAGTAGTGGGCAAGGTTCCTTGTTACAGTTGAGAGGTCCCGGACAAGGAATTGAAGTTGTCCAGGACATAGCTTTCTGACATGTCTAAGTAGAAAGGCCTAACAAAAAATGGTAAGGGTGATAGGGTGGAATGAAGCAACCTGTTTCCTCTATCTTGACTTCTCTAGACCTACTCAGCACAGCCCTTCTAATCTTGAACTTCTCTAGACCTACTCAGCACAGCCCTTCTAATGCACACCAGGATGCCTTGGCCTTCTTGACCAGCAGAGCACATTGCTGGCTCATGGTCAACCTCCTACCCACTAGGACCCCCAGGTCCTTTTCCCCTTCACTGCTCTCCAAAGGATCAGTCCCCAACCTATACCAATCTCTGGGGCTGTTCTTTCCCAGGTGCCAGACTCTCCCCTTGCTCATGCTGAATTTCATTCAATTTCTTCCTGCCCAAATATTTCAGCCCCCTCAGAATCTTTGTAGCCCTTTTCTGTACCCTCTCCAGCAAGTCCCTGCTGGGCAAAGTGTTCCAGATGTGGCCTCATTAGAGCAGAGTAGAGGGGGAGGAGAAACTCCCTCTGTGTGCTTCTTGAACACATCCCAAGATGCCATTGGTCTCCTTGGCCACAAGGGCACATTGCTGTCCCATGGGCATGCTATTGTCTGCCAGCACTCCCAGGGCCTTTTCTCCAGAGCTTCTCTCCAACAGATCATCCTCCAAGCTGCTGATTAGAGTTACTGTGTCATTGTATCCAAAGGGAAACTGAGACTTACTAGGACTGATTCTCCATTTATTGTCACTTCTCACTGAGTGACACTAGAATTTCAAAAGTATGAAGCTGAAAGTGTAGATTTTAAACTCTTCAACCCCATCTCTGAGAAGATCAGAGGGAACACAAATGCTTTATGGAGGAAATCCTCCCCTTCTCAAGTGTTCCAAACTTTGGGAAGCTCAGGATGAGGTTAGAGACAAGGCTATACTTCTGACCTTGCTGTTCCAGTCTTCACTGTGTTCCTTTTTGATCCCTTTGCTAGAGGCTTGGAGAGATAATCTTAATTTTGAAGAGACTATTAGGGTTAATTAAGTGACCTCAGATGCTTGCTTCCAGATGAAGATTATGTGAATGGCTGCTCTAAGTTCTCCCCTGAGCCTTCTCTTCTCCAGGCTGAACAATTTCCATCTCTTGCAGCCTGTCGCATAGAGGAGATTCTCCAGCCCTCTGATCACCTTTGAGGCCCTCCTCTGGACCTGTTCCAACAGTTTGATGTCCTTCTTGTGTTGGGGCCTCCAGAACTGGGCACAGAAGTCCATCTAGGATGATTTTCTTGTAATACTTCTATTTGTACTCTTGGCTCCTCCAATGTATTGTAAATTAAACACTGGCCCAGAGAGGTGGGAAATGCCCCATATCTGCAAACATTCCAGGTCAGGTTAGATGGGGCTCTGAGCAACCTGCTCTAGCTGCAGAGATTCCTGCAGCAGAGTTGGACCAGATGACCCTTAAAGGTCCTTTCCAGCCCAACCCATTCCACTGCAGGGTGGTTGGACTAGATGACCTCTAGAGGTCCCTTCCAGTACATTCCATGATTCTAGGATTCATGACTGTGGTTCTGTGTGTCTGTAATTCAGTGGCTGGACTCACTGATCTTGGAGGTCTTTTCCAAGTGAAGCAATTCCATGAGGCATCCTTCTCTTCCATAACCCTCATTTTCTTCATGCAATGTTTTCTTCCTTACATTTTACATCAGATAAGGAATAAGCATAGCTAAAGTTTTGCATCCTCATCATCCCATTAACTTCTCACAGGAGGTGACCATTTGGGAGTTGGGAGAATAAAACCCATGTCCAGAAGGCACTGTTTGGGATGATCCCTTTCTCTTTTCTCTCTCCCAGTCCCTTCCCCAAATTCAGAGGTGCCCTGTGGTGGGATGGGTCCAGTAGCTACAGAGGCCAGCAGGAGTTCGTTTTGCTTACTAGGAAAACTAACTTTGCCTGGGCTACTTTTGACTCCTTGTCTAGCATTCCTTGTGAATGTTGCCAATAGATCATCCCCTCTCAGTGGCAGCAGCACTCAGAAGCTCTGTTTCTTGTGCAGAACTTCCAAAGTGCCAACTTCAGTGCCAGTGAGGTCTCTCAAATCATAGAATCAGTCAGGGTTGGAAGGGACCACAAGGATCCTCTAGTTCAACCCCCCTGCCCCCATCATGGGCAGGGACTCTTGAAGACTTGGATTATAATGGAATAATCATGGTGATGGAGAGAGGTGTCTGAGGACTTTCTGAAAGCCTCTTTCTGAGCAATTCTCTAGCTCTTTTCAATGAAAAGTTAAAAACCTTGGAAGCTAGGATGCTATTCTTGCCAGATTTTCCAGCCAGATGGAGTTATGGACCAGAATGAAGCCTTGCTGAAAATAAAGCAAGTTCTATATTAAGGGAAAAAAATATACTAGAGGAGCTGTCAGATTAACTTCACTGAGGGTGAGATGAACTACTTCCACTACTAAAACTGTGTGTTCATCTGCTGCACCTTGAATTCTGGGTTCAGGTTTGGGCCCCTCCTTACAAGTAAGACATTGAGATGCTGGAGCATGTCCAGAGGAGGGCAACAAAGATGCTGAGAGGTTTAGAGAGCAAGGATCTGGTGAGGAGAGGCTGAGGATACTGGAGTTGTTTAACCTGGAGAAGAGGAAGCTGAGGGGAGACCTCACTGCTCTCTACAGCTCCCTGAAAGTGGGTTGCAGTGAGGTGGGGGTTAGGCTCTTCTCCCTAGTGTCAAGTGATAGAAGGAGAGGAAATGGCCTGAAATTGTGCCAGGGGAGGGTTAGGTTGGAGACTGGGAAAAGTCTATTTGCTGCAAGAGTATTCAGGAATTTGAACAACCTCCCAAGGAGGTGGTGGTGTCCCCATCACTGGAGTTGTTCAAGAAACCTGTGGCCATGGCACTTTGGGATGTGATTTAATGGCCATGGTGGTGTTGGGTTGGTGGTTGGACTGGACGATCTCCCAACCAAAACCATTCTATGCTTCTATGTGTGCTTAAGAGGGTTGACTGCCCTTGAACATTTTGGAGGACATTTGACCTTATGACATTAACATGATGATTTTTTTGCACAAGTGATTGTTAGCGTAGGACAATAGCAAGGCAATTATATTTTTAGATAGAAGGGGAGATAGATATAGATATAAATGAGTTATAGAGACAGAGAGATGAGAGAGGAAGAGAGAGAAATAGAGAGAGATAGAGAAATATATAGAGAAATGATACATAGATATAAATCAGATATAGATATAAATGATATATAGAGACAGAGAGATGAGAAAGAGAAGAAGAGAGAGAGATAGGGAGAGAGACAGAAATAGAGAGAGATAGAGAAATGTAGAGAGAATGATATATAGATATAAAGTAGATATATAGAAAGATATAAATGATACATAGAGACAGAGAGAGAGAGAAAGAGAGGAAGAGATACAGAGATAAAGAGAGATATAAATTATATATAGATATAAATTAGATAGGTGGATATATGGAGATATAAATGATACACAGAGAGAGAAAGAGAGGAAGAGATACAGAGAAAGAGAGAAATAGATATAAATTATATGTAGATATAAATTAGATAGATAGATGGCTATAAATGATTAGAGAGAGATAGAGAGATGAGAGAGAAAGAGAGGAATAGAGATAGAGAAATAGAGATAGAGAAATAGAGATAGAGATAAATGATCTATAGATATAAATTAGATATAGATATAAATATAGAGACAGAGAAAGAGAGGAAGAGAGATAGAGATGGGGGAGAAAGAGAGAGAAATAGAGACAGAGAAATAGAGAGAGAAATTATATATGGATATAAATTATCCATATATATATATATAATGTAGATATAATCCATATATATAATGTAGATATAAATGATACATAGAGACAAAGAGAGCGAGAGAGAGGAAGAGATATAGAGATAGAGAAACAGAGATAGAGAAATAGGGAGAGAAATTATATATAGATACGAATTATAGATATAGATATAGATAGATATAAATGATATATAGAGACAGAGAGACAGATGAGAGAGGAAGAGAGAGATAGAGATGGAGAAATAGAGATAAATGATACATAGCTATAAATTATCTAGCTCTAGATCTAGATCTCAAAACACATGCTTCCATGTATATCTCTGTGAGGGCTAGAAATCTCCATACATTAGTCATAGAGATCTCAGAAGAATTCTAGGACTGCCTGCATGGCAGCTAGGTAAAAGAAAAAAACAACTGCTTTGGAAATTGTGCAAGAATGTATAAGATAGTTTCAAAAGAAGGTGGTGCTTGAAAATGAGCAGACGTGGCACTTGGGGACATGGTTTAGTGGCCACGGTGGTGTTTGGCTGATGGTTGGACTTGATTGTCCCACAGGTCTTTGCCAAGCTTAATGACTCTTTGATTCTGAGTAGTGAAAATATGCCCCACCTCCTAAAAGCAAGAACAGCATTGCAGATCTTCTACCACATCTTTCTCCCCTGTTACCTTTTAAAGGGAAAATGTAATTAGGAGAGAGATATAAACACATTAGAATTGGCAGTCTTGTGTAATGCAGTAGTCACCACTACAGATTCTTTGACCCTGATATTTGTGTGTCCTCGGACCAGGTGTCTGAAACAAATCACATGGACTCCGTGTGCTTTGTTTTCACAGAATCACAGAATTATTGAGGCCAGGATAGACCTCTGAGATCTTCAGGTCCAGCCTATGACCTAATAGCACCACAGTGACCAGATCATGGCACTGAGTGCCACAGCCAAGCTGTCCTTAAACACCTCCAGGGACAGTGACTCCACCACCTCCCTGGGCAGCCCATTCCAGTCTCTAATTCCCCTTTCCAGCAGGAAGTGCTTCCTGACATGCAACCTAATCCTCCTCTGGCACAGCTTCAGGCCATGCCCTCTCCTCTTGACACAAGCTGCCTGGGAGCAGAGCCTGACCCCCACCTGACTGCAGCTTCCCTTCAGGTAGCTGTGGAGAGTGCTAAGGTCCCTCCTGAGTCTCCTCTTCTCCAGGCTGAACCCCCCCAGCTCCCTCAGCCTCTCCTCAGCAGCCTTCCCCTCCAGTCCCTTCCCCAGTCTCATCGCTCTCCTCTGGCCCTGCTCCAGCCCCTCAAGCTCTCTCTTGCAGCGAGGGCCCAGAGCTGCACACAGTGCTGGAGGTGAGGCCTCCCCAGTGCCAGCACAGGGCAGAATGACAGCCCTGCTGCTGCTGCCCACACTGCTCCTCATACAGGCCAGGATGCCCTTGGCTTTCTGTGCCAGCTGGGCACACTGCTGGCTCATGTCCAGCCACTCTCCCCCAACACTCCTAGGACCCTCTCTGACTTTTGCATATTGCAGGTCAGACCCTTCCAGGATTTATGCAGGCAGAATTCCTTGTTTGTACCAGTTCAGATACCAAAATCAGTTGAGTTTAGTTTAAGAAACCGGAGTGGGACTTAAGAGGAGGTTTTATGGACTTCAGCTTCCAGTTAGAATAAAAAGCAGGCAGAGTTTTTACTGCAGTCAGCATCCCCATACAGAAACCAGAGTAGTTTTAGAGAGGAAAACAAAAGAACAACTCCATCTTTTATCCTTAAATATTCCATTAGTGAAAGAGTTCTGGGAACAGAGGTCAGAAAACTTCTTCTCTTATCCTTCTATTCTTAAGAAAGGCTTTTTCTTGGTGCTGCAGCAATTTAATGATACCACAGACTATTTTATATTCAACCTCTTAGTGATTTGGTTTTTTGTTTACCCCCTCACAATTTATTTTACCTCAGGCATAAAATTGAACAAACAAACAAACCAAAATGTCCTTCCTTCAGGTTAAGGAAGATCAGAAGCCTGCCACTTCTTGCTCTTAATAGCAAACATCAGCTTAATCAAACATTGGTTTGATATTTGAGCTCTGACCAAGTAAATCAGGAGGATTCCAGTAGAATCTATTCGGGTCACAGGCTCACAGGATGGCAGGGGTTGGAAGGGACCCGAAGAGATCATCGAGTCCAAGCCCCTGCCAGAGCAGGGCCCCAAAACAGTCAGCAGGGACTGACGGATCAAAGCCAGAAATGAGCAGATTCAGACTGGATGTCAGGAGGTTCTTCAGCCTGAGGGTGATGAGAGCCTGGAATGGATTGATCAGGGAGATGGTGGAAGCCTCATCCCTGGAGGTGTTGAAGGCCAGGTTGGATGAGGCTCTAGACAGTCTGATCTTGTGTGAGGTGTCCCTGCCCACATGGTATGGGGGTTGGAACTGGATGATCCTCGTGGTCCCTTCCAACCCTGAGTAATTCTATGACTGTATGATCTGCAACTAGAGCAGGTTGCTCACAGCCCCAGACAGCCTGATCTGGAATGATTCCAGGGATGGAACATCTACCATGTCTCTGGACAACCTGGGCCAGGGTTTCACCACTTTAGTGTGAAAATATAGAATCACAGAATGGTTTAGCTTGGAAGGGACCTCAAAGCTCAGCCAGTTCCAACACCCTACTATAGGCAGGGACACCTCCCACTAGAACAGGTCACTCAAGGCCTCATCCAGCCTGGCCTTGAACACCTCCAGGGAGTTTGTGGAGCACTAAATCACAGAATGTGATCTTCAGTCATCTTTGTGGAGGCTTAAGTTGGGTATTCAGAAGAATTTCTTTGCTGCAAGAGTGGTCAGGCAGTGGAACAGGCTGCCCAGGGAGGTGATGGAGTCCACATCCCTGGAGGTGTTATAGAAAATGAGTAGATGTGGCACTCTGGGATGTGATCATGGATATATTAGGTAGAAGGTTGGACTTGCTGGTCTCAGAGGTCTTTCCAACCTTAATCATTTTATGATGGTTTTGGCTGTGTTAAGGGGTAGGACCTGCCGCAGCTGACCTGGCGTTTCAGGGAAAGTATTTAGTCATGTTGATACTTTTGGTTCTCTCAGGGTGATTTTGCTTAGCGTTGCAAGCATGTGCGGAAAGGGGTGAAGTCAGCAACTGGCATTACGTATTTGTTTTGAAATGCTAATGAAGCCTCTGCCACCCAATCTTCTCCTTTCAGCCTACCCTCTACTTATGCAAACACTCAGCCCCTCCCTCCTCTGCCAACCAGCAGGTGGAGAGACCGGGAGCAAGATGTGGACTTCGACATGTGACTCAGAGGGTCTAAGAGATTCAGTCGTGGGAGGGAAGTGAAATTCACAGCTAAGGACAATTTATTGTGCCCACCCTGCCCTGAGCAAGCTTCCAGCACAAGCAAAGGGCTTGCTGAGGGCTCCGTTTGTCACCTTCTCAGTCGCCCTGAGTTTGCACGGGGAGGCAACGTCTCTTGCTGAGCCAGAAATACACTGACGAGTGCAAAACTCTTGCTTTGAGAAAGGCTTTTCAGCAGCAGATTTTTTGGCTGAATTTAAGGTTCCTATCACAGTTTCCAGTGTTGCTGTTCCTGCACATGAATCACTGCTTGTAATAAATCACAAAGTCAGTAAAATCAAGTTCAAGCAAAAGTCTGGCAAGGAAAAAAAGGAAAACTGTAGTGCTGGGTTGGTTCCTTCCTTTTCTTTCTTTCTTTCTTTCTTTCTTTCTTTCTTTCTTTCTTTCTTTCTTTCTTTCTTTCTTTTCTTTCTCTTTCTCTTTCTTTCTCTCTTTCTCTCCTCTTCTCTCCCTCTCTCCCTTCCCTCTTTCTTTCTCTCTCCTCTCCTCTCTTTCTCTCTTTTTCTCTTTCTCTCCGTCTCCCTTCCCTCTTTCTTTCTCTCTCCTTCTCTTCTTCTCTCCTCTATTTCTTTCTCTCTCTCCTCTCTTTCTCTCTTTTTCTACTTCTCTCCTTCTTCTTCTTTTATTCTTCTTTTTCCCTCCTTCTATGTCCTTCTTTCTCTCTTTCTCCCTCTCTTTCTCCTTTCCTTTCTTTCCATTTTTCTTTATTTTTTGCCTGTCTTTTAATTTTTTTCTTTTTTTTTTCCCCTTACAGTTATCTCTGAAGGTAGCCACACAACTCAGACACTTAAGTCAATATCAGTGCTTTGAATAGCTTTGCTGAATTGTTTAGTTGTTTATTGATCTCTTAATTATTCAGTTTGTTATTATTTTCTTCTTTTTTTCTTCCCCTTTGCATTACTTCATCCTCTTCTCAAAGTCCTGCATGGGAGAAAAAAAATAGTTTGCCTCAGTTCAGAGTTTCTCATCAAACTTTGCTGTGTTGCTTCAATTCGAGGGAGGTTCTCCTCCTCATGTACTCTGTTCTGGTGAGACCTCACCTGGAATATTTCATTCAGTTTGGGGCTCCTCAGTTCAGGAGGGACAGGGATCTCCTGGAGAGAGTCCAAGGCAGGGCTGCAAGGATGCTGAAGGGCCTGGAGCACTGCCTGGTGAGGAGAGGCTGAGAGCCCTGGGGCTGTTCAGTCTGCAGAGGAGAAGGCTGAGAGGGGATCTGAGCAATGTCTATCAAGAGCTGAGGGCTGGGGGTCAGGAAGGAAGGCACAGGGACAGCCTCTGCTCACTTGTGCCCTGCCACAGGACAAGGGCAAGGGATGGAAACTGCAGCACAGGAAGTTGCATCTCAGCATGAGGAAGAACTTCTTTGCTGTAAGGGTGAGAGAGCAGTGGTACAGGCTGCCCAGAGAGCTTGTGGAGTCTCCTTCTCTGCAGCCTTTCAAAACCCACCTGGAGGCATTCCTGTGTGCACTTTACTGCTCTCTACAATTACCTGAAGGGAGGTTATAGCCAGGTGGGATTGATCTCTTCTGCCAGCCAACCAGGGACAGAACAAGAGGACACAGCCTCAAGTTGTTCCAGGGCAGGTTCAGATTGGATGTTAGGCAGAAGTTCTTGAGAGCAAGAGTGATTGGCATTGGAATGGGCTGCCTGGGGAGGTGGTGGAGTCCCCATCCCTGGAGGTGTTTAAAAGGAGACTGGATGAGGCACTTGGTGCCACAGTTTATTTGATTAGGAGGGTTAGGTGATAGGTTGGACTCAATAATCTCAGAGGTCTCTTCTAACCTCCTTAATTTTGTGGTTCTGTGACTACTGGTGGGCAATCCTGCTTTGGCAGGGGGGTTGGACTCGATGACATCTGCAGATCCCTTCCCACCCTTAAAATCCTGCAACCCACAGTGCTGAAGGCAGATGTTACATAGAGGAACCTCAACAGTTAATTAACCAAAGGGAGAAGAAATTGTCCATGCATGCAGAATTAATTTCCCACCTTGGAGGCAGAAGATAGTTCTGGTGAATTTTGCAACAGGCTACTCCCACAGGGTCATATTTTATTAAACTGTGTAATTTAGATGAGTCAGAGCCAGGACTGTCTAGGAATGTAAAGAAAATAATTTACACTTCTTTCCCAACCATGCTGTATTTTTCTTTAGTTTTGGGGTGGGTGTTAGTTGGAGAGATGTCTGCACAAACTGCAGGTGGTGAAGAGAACAGCAATGCTGCTCCTGTCTGCATTTTGCTTTGGTTGGCATTTCACAGAGCAGATCTCCTGCAGACATGACTGTCCCACACCCTGTGCTGGCCACGTTTAATCTTCTTCCAAAAAGCCCTGGCAGCCTTCATTGATTTTTACAAAGAGAATCAGAGAATTGTTTGGGTTGGAAAAGATCTCTAAGATCACTGAGTCCAGCCATCAACCTAACACCACTAAGGACATTAAATCATGTCCCAAAGTGCCATGTCCACACGTTTCTGTAGCACCTCCAGGTATTGGGACTCCACCATCTCCCTGGGCAGTCTGTTCCAATCCCTGACCACTCTTGCAGCAAAGACTTTTTTTCCTAACATCAAATCTGAACCTGCCTGCCTCCACCCATGCTCTATAGATGCAGCTAATAGAAGTGGTGTATTCTTTAATGCTCAGTTGTCTCCTCATTCCTATTTAGGCTGTCACAGAATGAGGTCACAGGATCAGAGTTCACAGGATCCCAGGATGTCAGGGGCTGGAAGAGACCTCTGCAGAGCTTCCAGTCCAACCCCCTGCCACAGCAGGACCACAGAATCCAGCACAGGTGGCACAGAACACATCCAGACAGGGCTGGAAAGGCTCCAGACAAGGAAACTCCACAACCTCTCTGGGNACCCTCTGGCCAGCCTGTGCCACTGCTCTCTCACCCTTACAGCAAACATGTTCTTCCTCATACTGAGGTGCAGCTTCCTGTGCTGCAGTTTCCATCCCTTGCCCTTGTCCTATGGCAGGGCACAAGTGAGCAGAGGCTGTCCCTGTCCCTGTCCCTTCCTTCCTGACCCCCATCCTTCAGCTCTTGATAGACATTGCTCAGCTCCCCTCTCAGCCTTCTCTCTTCAGACTAAAATAACAGAACATGTTCTTATTGTAACATGACTTTCTGAGAATGACTGATTTGCCTCTTCTGTAGAGTTATTCCTCTCTTATGGGCGCAGAATATGTGCATCAGTGGACTGAAATCAGAAAGCTTTGCAGCCTGCTCTAGGCAAACCTGCTTGAGCAGGGGGGTTGGATTGGATGATCTCCAGAGGTCACTTCCACTCTGTGATTAAGGACCACTTTGAGTGTTAGCATGCCACCTTCCCTCTCCATTCTGAGTCCCTAAAGGAAAACAGTTGTGCTGCAGTACCAAGAGACTTGAATCCAACCATAACAGTTTAAGGAGGCACAGGGATCTGCTGGAGAAAGTCTAACAGAGGGCTATGACGATGGTTAGGGGACTGGAACACTGCCTGATGAGGAGAGGCTGAGGGACCTGGGGCTGTTCAGTCTGCAGAGGAGAAGGCTGAGAGGGGATTTAATAAATGTTTATCAGTATCTGAGGGCTGGGGGTCAGGAGGGGGGGGACAGGCTCTGCTCACTTGCTCCCTGGGATAGGTCTAGGAGCAATGGATGGAAGCTGCAGCACAGGAGGTTCCAGCTCAACACAAGGGGGAACTTCTTTACTGTAAGGGGCCCAGAGCACTGGCACAGGCTTCCCAGAGAGGCTGTGGAGTCTCCTCCTCTGGAGACTTTCAAGGCCTGTCTAGATGTGTTCCTGTGTGCCCTGAGCTAGATTATATGGTCCTGCTGTGGCGGGGGGGGGTGGACTCGATGATCTCTGGGTCCCTTCACATCCTGTGAGCCTGTGGACTGTGATCCTGTGAACACAGCGTTGTGTAACTGTGCTTCCACTCAATGCTATCATTACCACTAAAATCATCTGATGTGGCCTTGCCTTTTTATTCCTGTCTGGCAGGAACCAGGCTCTCTCACCATGGCACACAATAGGTTTTCTAAATATGGCTGGAGAGCTGGAATGTTCTTCAGAACGTTACCTAAATGCAGCAGAAGTGAATGGCAAATGCTGGCTCTCGTTAGCAATGCTTTCTTGCATCAGCACATAAAGGATGGCAGCTTCTGTTATCACAGATTGCATTGGGTTGGAAGGGACCCTCAAAGGTCATCTTGCCCAGACCCCCTGCAGTGAGCAGGGACATCTCCAACTAGATCAGGCTGTCCAGGAGCACACTGAGTCTGATCTTGGATGTCTCCAGGGACGAGGCCTCAGCAATACATTGTTATACATAAAAGTATAATCACTTCCTGACCATAAAATTCACACCCATCTGTGCAACCCAGCTTGAAAATCCTAATTATTGTGGTGTGCAGGACTTGAAATCAGAGAGGGGAGTGAATCAGGGGAGTAAATTAAGACCTAGAGTGAATTAAAAGCTAGAGTGAACCCCTTCAGCTGCTTCAGTAGGGAAAGGAATAGCCAAGGGGTATCCCAGGAAAGGAGTTGTGATTTGGGTCTGCTTCCCACTCAGACAGTGCCTTGACCCCCTCAATGGCTTGAGCCCCCAGGGCTCAGTATTGGGGCCAGTTGTCTTTAATATCTTTATCAGTGACCTAGATGAGGAAGTCTCTTCAGTATCTTCAGGGGGCCTACAAGAAAGCTGAGGAGGGACTTTAGGATGTCAGATAGTGATAGGACTGGGAGGGATGGAACAAAGGTGGAAATGGGTAGATTCAGACTGGATGTTAGGAAGAAGTTCTTCAGCACAAGGGTGGTGAGAGCCTGGAACAGGTTGCCCAGGGAGGTGGTGGAAGCCTCATTCCTGAAGGTGTTTAAGGCCGGGCTGGATGAGGCTTTGGACAGCCTGATCTAGTGTGAGGTGTCCCTGCCCATGGCAGGGGGGTTTGGAACTAGATGATCCTTGTGGTCCCTTCCAACCCTGACTGATTCTGTGATTCTGTGATTCTATGATTCTGCAATTCTATGATCCTATGATTCTGCTTCCAACTCAAACAATGTCATGATCTCCTCAATGACTTGAGCCCCCAGGGCTCAGTACTGGGAGCAGTTCTCTTTATTATCTTTATCAATGACCTAGATGAGGAAGTTGTAAGTTTGTAGATGGCACTGAACTGGAGGAAAGTGTTGATCTGCTGGAGGGAAGAGGAGCTCTGCAGAGGGATGTGGACAGCCTGGATCAATGGCCCAAGGTCAGTTGTATGAGGCTTAACAAAGCCAAGTGCTGCATTTGGCTCGCAACAACCCCATGAATACTCCATGCTCGGGGCAGAGCAGCTGGAAAAGGAGGTGCTGGTTGACAGCCTGAACAGGAGCCAGCAATGTGCTAAATTAGCCAAGAAGGCCAACAGCATCTCACCCTAGATGTATGCATCCCACACCTTGAGGTGCTGGAGCATGTCCAGAGATGGACAACAAGGCTAGTGAAGGGTCTAGAGGACAAATCTGATGGAGACCATCTGCAGGAACTGGGATTGTTCATCCTACAGGAGAGATGGCTGAGGGAAACCTCATTGTTCTCTGCAACTGCAACAAGGAGGTTGCAGTGAGGTGGGGATTGGTCTCCCTCATGTGAGATGACAGAATCAGAGGAAATGGCCTGGAATTGCACCAGGGGAGGTTTATGTTGGAGGTGATGAACAATTTCTTTGCTGCAAGACTGGTCAGGGCTTGGAACGGGCTGCCCATGGAGGTGGTAGAGTCCCAATATCTGGAAGTGTTCAAGAAACCTGTGGCCGTAGCACTTGGGGCCATGGTGGTGATAGAGAGAGGTTGAGGTATTGGAATGTGCCCAGAGAAGGGCAGCAAGGCTGGGGAGGGGCCTGGAGCACAGCCTTGTGAAGAGAGGCTGAGGGAGATGGGGGTGTGCAGCCTGCAGAAGAGCAGCCTCAGGGCAGACCTCATTGCTGTCTACAACTACCTGCAGCGAGGCTACAGCCAGGTGGGCTTGGTCTCTTCTGCCAGGCAACCAGGGGCAGAACAAGAGGACACAGCCTCAAGCTGCAGCAGGGCTGGATGTTAGGTAGAAATTCATCAGAGCAAGAGTGATTTGCATTGGAATGGGCTGCCCAGGGAGGTGGTGGAGTCCCCATCCCTGGATGTGTTCAAGAAAACACTCGATGGGGCATTTAGTGCCATGGTCTAGTTGGTTGGATAGGGCTGGGTAATAGGTTGGACTGGATGAGCTTGGAAGTCTCTTCCAAGCTGGTTGATTCTATGATTCTATAGTTTGATGATTGGACTTGATAATCTTTAAGGCCTTTTCCAACTAAAATAATTCTGTAATTCCATGGCTATGTCCTGGGAAGATAGTTGAGGATGCAACCTGTGGGATGCTTTACCAGACCAGAAGTAGATCTCTCTGCCTATGCAAGGGCTGAGCCAGCGAAGAGAAAGGCAAGTTGCTATAATAAGCCAAGTGCAAAATTGGATTACAAAGTCATTAGAGGGGCTAAAGTTGTTCAGCACCTTTTAGGCCTTTGGCAGAGATTATTAAAGAAATGAAAGTGGGTTTAGAACTAAATGTTCTGTTCTCTTCAAATAGTGATTTTTTTTTCTTAATTTTAGGGGTTTTTTGAGGGTTTGTTTTTTAAAGTTCTAATTATTGTGCACAACATTGGATTGCATCACACAGAAAATGTAGCTTATGACACCTTTAAAATTAGATCCATGCCTATATGAATGCATTAGACCACGAAAACATTTTTATCCTTCCCCTTTCTGTAAGTTGGAAGTTTAAATCACATTCTTCTAGTATTTATGGACCTTTTCTTCCCAAAGCAGATTCACAGAATCACAGAACGAACCAGGTTGGAAAAGACCTCTGAGATCTCCAAGTCCAACCTATCACCTAACACCTTCTGATTAATTAAACCATGGCAATGAGAGCCTCATCCAGGCTCCTTTTAAACACCTCCAGGGATGGGGACTCCACCACCTCCAAACACCTCTCAAACTACCTAAAATTGGTGCACATCTATTGGTTTAATTTTTAGAGCTCTCAAATTGTTGATTTAATTGCCTGTTTAAGAGAAGATGTTTGTGAATGTGGTTAAGTGGTTCTGCTGTGACAACTTCATAGAATCAGGAAAACAGTGGCTAGAAAGTACCTACTCTGTCCATAAACATCAGCTGTCAGTATCATACTGCCCAGGGAGGTGGTGGAGTCGCCGTCCCTGGAGGTGTTCAAGCAAAGCCTGGATGAGGCACTTAGTGCCATGGTCTGGTTGACTGGATAGGGCTGGGTGCTAGGTTGGGCTGGATGAGCTTGGAGGTCTCTTCCAACCTGGCTTATTCTATTTTATTCTATTCTATTCTATTCTATTCTATTCTATTCTATTCTATTCTATTCTATTCTATTCTATTCTATTCTATTCTATTCTATTCTATTCTATTCTGTTCTATTCTGTTCTATTCTATTCTATTCTATTCTATTCCATTCTATTCCATTCTATTCTATTCCATTCTATTCCATTCTATTCTATTGGAAATTTTCAAGACCCCTTTGTCCACCCACTTGAGGCTGTCACCATTGCTGCATCAAATCAAGCCTTGCTTTGTCTTGTTTAGTGATAAACTCACAGAACCACAGAACCATTTTGATTGGAGAAATACTTAGGCTCATTGAGGCAACTTAGGATCATTGAGGCAATCCCAAGCACCGATACAGGCTGGGCAGTGACTGGCTTGAGAGCAGCCCTGAGGAAAGGGACTTGAGGGTGCTGGTGGACAAGAAGCTCAATATGAGCCATCAGTGTGCACTTGCAGCCTAGAGAGCCAAGCAGAGCTTGGGCTGCATCCAGAGCAGTGTGGGTAGCAGAGTGAGGGAAGTGATCTTCCCCCTCTACTCTGCACTGGTGAGACCTTATTTGGAGTAGTGCATCCAGCTCTGGAGCCCCTGTAACAAGAGTGATCTGGAGGTGCTGCAAAGTGTCCAGAGAAGGACCACGAGGATGATCAGAGGGCTGGAGCTGCTCTGCTGTGGGGAGAGACTGAAGAAGTTGGGGCTGTTCAGTCTGGAGAGGAGAAGGCTCCCAAGTGACCTTATTGTGGCCTTTCAGCATCTGAAGGGGGTGTTAAGGAGGAGATTAGTTTTGAACTTGGGTTTGGGGTGAAATGCACTGAGAGCGATGTAAAAGTTATGAAATAATTTATTAATGTATACAGAGAAAACTTCCCCAACCTTATTTACAACTAACCCACACAAATTCTATGATGCTGTTGGAAGAACTATTTTTGCAGGATGTCTGTGTACAGTCAAATGATTTAGGAAAAAACCTTTAGAAAGGTTTCTAACTGGAGAGCCTTG
>WAAF01019150.1:44170-54314 GCA_013400475.1 Tricholaema leucomelas | reverse complement strand
CCACCCCCCCAAAGAAGAAGAAGAACTCCTGCCCTCCCCCATCCCCACCCCAAAACACCCCGGGAAGGGGCTGGGGGGAGGGGGGGGAAGATCATCCCCCTCCCAGGAGATGTAAGGACTCAGTTTGAGTTTCCAGCCCCCACTTTTCCCTGCTGCCAGCTCCACGCTTGGCAGCCCCCGGGCTCTTTGCCACCTCCCCGAGAGTNATGGGCAGGCTGTGGCAGGTTGCTGGTGGGGTGTGGGAGGGGTCTCAGAAGCCGAGGCTCTCGGAGCTGCTGCGGCTGTTGTAGCTGGGGCTGCGGCTGGGGGGGCTGCGGGAGCGGCTGGGGGGGCTGCGAGTCCGGCTGCGGCTGCGGCTGGAGCTGGAGCTGGCGTAGCTGCGGCTGCGGCTGCGGCTGTAGGAGCAGGAGCTCAGCGAGCTGGAGGACGAAGGGCTGGGCCGGTAGTAGGGGATGGGTCGCTTCCGAGCGCTGCGGAGGGAAAAGGGAAACTGAGGAAGGGCCCTGGGGGAGGTGGGGGAGGTCAGCCCAGGGGGCTGGGGGGGAAGGGGACTGGTGCTGGCTGCTCCCAGCACAGCCGAGCATCCCACGGAACGGCTGCAGGGTAGTCAGGATCAGGTCACCCAGCAGAGAATGATGGAATGGGTTGGGTTGGAAGGGGCCTTAAAGCTCGGCCAGTTCCAAGCCCCTGCCATGGGCAGGGACACCTCCCTCTAGAGCAGGTTGCTCAGGGCTTCATCCAGCCTGGCCCTGGACACCTCCAGGGAGGGAGCATCCACAGCCTCCCTGGGGATGTTTAACACCAGGTTGGACAGGAAAAAAACTTCATCGAGGCCTCCTCCAATCTCACCTTGGGCAACCTGTTCCAGAGTCTCCCCACCCTCACTGTCAAGGGTTTAACATCCATCACCCCCTCTCCAACCCCTTCCTCCTCCCCAGCCCTCCCCGGGGGTGTTAGTCCTGGATTAGGCAGCAGCAAGGGAGGGCAGAAAGTGAGCAGGTTAATGTGGCTTTTGTGTGCCCCAGACACCAGAGAGTGAAAGCTGCTGAAAAAAGAGAGGCTGAGGATTAGTGGGAGGTGAGCTGAGGCTCGCTGGCACCTGAGGATGAGGAAGGATGTGGAGAGCATAGGGCAGGGGGCACGGTGGGCAGTGACACGTGGAGCCGGTGCAGGAGCCAGCCTCTTGCTCCCTTGTCCCCTCCCGGTGTTAGTGAGGCTGAGGAGAGACACAGGCCCAGCCTGGAGGTGGTTGGGTGCTGAGGGCACCTAAGGGGGTGAGGGAGACACAGAGAGGTCCAGGAGGAAGAGGAGGAGGAGGAAGGAGGGAGGTTACCCTGGGAGCCAGGCTGACGGCGATGCTCTCCGAGAGGGACCTTGGGATGAAATGGAAAAGGAGAAGTTGGCATCACTGAGGCAGGACCACATGGAGATGGACCCAGGGTGGCAGGGGGTGACAGGGTCTGGTAACAGGGCAGGAGGGTGAGGAAAAGCCCTGGGGCTTCGGGCTGGGCTGTGAGGCAGGTGAGGGGGGGACCGGGGGTGTTGCCATGGCTGCCCCCTGCTGCAGCATCCTCCAAGCCTGGCAGCAGTGGCTCTGCTCCTCCCCAGCCCCGAGCAGGGCTTGGGCTGCCATCAGCACCCATCCCAGGGAAGGATGACAGGGATGGGGGCCATGGCCTCCAGCTGAGTCCTGCCACCTTCCTGAGGACATCCAGCTGTGGGTTGGAGCAGGAGGGATGTAAAAGCAGCTGGTGGTACCTGGATGGGCAATTCTCCTCCGGGCTGGGAGCAGCTTTCCCAACCCATGCTCTTTATGTCAGGAAGGGCTCTGGGGAGCTCTGAGCCACAGGCCAAGCAGTACTTCTCTTGTCCTCTCTCCTGGACAGCTTCAGCCCGGCCCCGGCATAAACCAAACCCCTCCAACAGGGGTGCCAGAGTTGATTTCTGCACACCCAACCCTCCCCATCCCACAGCTTGATCTCCCACTTGATAGCAGGAGAGACAAATAGGTCAGGAAGGAGCAATCTCAGCTGGTGGCCAGCACTGCATGCTAAGGAGCTGCTGGATATGCAGAGGCTGTTCCCTCTGGCAAGAAATGCTGCCCAGAACCTGAGACAACAGCATCTGGAGGAATAGAAAGCAGCTCTTGGAGGGCAGGGGAGGGACAAGCCCTTTGTCTTGCTGGGATGTGCACAGGCCTGTTAAAGGGAATCCTTGGGTTTGTGCCTCAGAATGGGAAGAGATCCAAAGGCTGTAACATCCCATCTGGTTGAGGCAGGTGACTGGCCCAGCTGCTCATCCTCAGGGCTCACTGCCACAGGGCTCCTCAGCTCTTTGTCTGTCCTTTCACCTGTACATCCATCCATCTCTCCATCCATCCATCTCTATATTTGTACATCCGTACATCCATCCATCCATCCACCCTTCCATCTATCCATCCACTCAACAATCCATCCATCCATCCCTCCATCCATCTATCCATCCATCTCTGTATTTGTACATCCATCCATTGACTCATGCATCCATCCATCCTTCTCTATATTTGTACACCCATCCATGCATCCATCCATCCACTCATCCATCCATCCATCCATCCATCCATCCACTAATCCATCCATCCATCCATCTCTATATTTGTACATCCATCCATCCACCCTTCCATCTATCCATCCACTCAACAATCCATCCATCCATCCACTCATCCATCCATCCATCCATCCATCCATCCATCTCTATATTTGTACATCCATCCATCCACCCTTCCATCTATCCATCCACTCAACAATCCATCCATCCATCGATCCATCCATCCATCCATCTCTATATTTGTATGTCCATCTCTCCACCCATCCATCTCTCCATCCATCCATCACTTCATCTCTCCATCTCTCCATCCATCCACCCCTTCATCCATCCATCCACCTATCTGTCCATCCACCCACCCACCATCCCTCGGGGCTGGCTGGAAGCAGAGCTCAGTTGCTGCTCATGCCAGTGGCTGTGCCAGAGGCTTCCCCACTCGTCAGGACGCACCTGGTGATCCTCCTGGGCTCCATGAAGCTGGGCGAGTCTCGTCTCCTCTTCCTGATGGGGGAGTAGCTGCGGGAGCGGCGCCGGGCGCGGGCAGGGTCAGGGTCACCGTGGCGCGTTCGGGGCTCATTGTCTTTCTCTCTGCACCGTGAGGAGAAGAAAAAGCACGAGGGGGGTGGGCTGGGGGTCCCGGGTGGGATGCAGGGACAGCCCACGCACGTGGGGGCACATCTCCACCCAGGGCTGCTGCTTCCAGTGCCACCAGTGCCAGCAAAGACCTGTAACCGCCTCCCCAAGCCCCGCGGAAGCCAGGCCCGCTGAGTAGTGGATGCCCCCCGATCCTATCGCCGGTGCCCCCGACCCCGCCGTGCCCCCCGGGGCTGACCTGCTGGCGGGTTTTTTGGGCGAGGGCGAGCGGGAGCGGCTGCGTCCTGCCCGCTTCTCCCGGGAGCGGGAGCGGGACTTGGAGAGGGAGCCGCTGGAGCTCCAGGAGCTGCTACGCGGCCCCGGGCTGGGCGAAGGACTCTTCCTGCGCTCCGAGGCGTGCCGAGAGTGCTTGGCTGACGACTCCGAGCTGCTGTTGGGCCGGCCCCGCTGGTGCCTCTCCTTCACCCTGCCAAGGCAGAGCGCAGCACCTCCTCTCACCTCGCCCACCGCGGCCGGCAGGGTGTCCCCGCGGCAGCTCTGCGCCCAGGCTCCCGAGAGGGAGCAGCGGGCACGCTTGTGTGACCCAGCGTTCGCCTGGGCTGCACCCCTGATTATAAAGCACGGAACACTCATCCCTTGGGATCTGGTACCCTGTGGGGTGCTGCGACGGCATGCAGCCGGCAGGCACTGCCCTTCATGCTAGGACAGTCCCTTGCAGGGACCTTCCCCACAGTGCCTTGGCACTGATCCACTGCGACTCTTCCCTATTCCCATCTCCATCCCTGTCCCCATCCCCACCCCATTCCCATTCTCATGCCCACCCCCATCTTCATCCCCATTCTCTACTTCCATCCCTGTTTCTGTCCCCAGCCCTGTCTCCATTCCTATGCCTATCTTCGTTCTCTTCCCCACACCATCCCTGTCCTTATTCCCAAACCATTCCTATCCCCATCTCCATTTCTAACCTCATCCCCAGTACTTAAACATCCCTGTCCTCATTCCCATCCCCATTGCCTGTCCATCCTCATCTCTATCTCCATTCCCTATCTCCATCCCCATCTCTGTTCCAATCCCAATCCTCATCCTCATCGCTGTTGTCACTCCTGTCCCCATCTGCTTCACTTCTCCAACCCCATCCTCATTCCCATCCCTTGTGCATCTCTGTCCCCATCTCCAACCCCATTCCCATTCCTTGACCATCCCAATCCCACCCTGGTCCTTAGCTCAGTCCCCAGAGCATTGTGTGGGTGGCACCAGGTAAGCTGCACCCAAATATCCATCACCATCTCCTACGCCCCACTAGGGACCCCAGGACTCCATCCCAGAGAGCCCTTACTTCTTGGCGTGGCCTCCGTGGTTCCTGTCGGGGCCGAGCGGCAGGTGGGAGCCGGCAGAGCCCTCCGAATCACTGCTGTAGCCGGCAGGGCTGAGCGCAGCTGCGGGAGGCTCCCGGGAGGCCGGCGGCCGCCCCTTGCTCTGGCCGCGGTGGCGGGACGGCGGCGAGGCGCTGCGGGAACGGTGCCGGTGGCCGTGCTTGGCCCTCTCTGGCGTGGGCGAGCGGGGGCTGCGGGCACCGTATCGACCCCCGCGGGGACGAGGGGACGGTGGGTCCGTCCTGGCATGAGCCCGCGGAGAAGGGGACGCCGAGGCTGGCCTCTGGCAAAGGAGCGGGGAGAGAGAAGAGAGGAGGGGAAGGAGGAGAAAGGGGAGGAAGAAGAGAAGAGAGAAGGAGAGAGGAGGTTTAACGGGGGCAGCGTGCCGGGGCGCGGCTCACAACGTCAAGGCACACCGCGTAAGGCAGGCTACACAGACGCTACTCTGCTCCTTCCTCTCGCCCTCACAACGTGGGTCATGCAAACCTCCGCATGCAAAACGCCAAAAGTAAAGAATGGAAATCAAACCAAAAACCAACCCCAACGGAAAGGGGGAGGTGGGATGGGAGCGGGAAAAAAAAAAAAAAAAGAAAGACAAAAAGGGGAGGGGAAAAAAAAAAAAGAAAGAAAAAAAGGGGAGAAAAAAAAGAAAGAAAAAATGGGAGAAAAAAAGGAGGGGGGAAGGGGGAAAAAAGAAATGAAAAAAAAAGAAAGGAAAAAAAAAAAGAAAAAAAGTTAAGAAAAAAATAAAGAAAGAAAGAAAGGGAAAAAAAAAAGAAAGGACAGAAGAACAAATAAATCAAGCAAACGGAAATCCAAGAACACCCTCTCCAAACACGAGGTGTTGGGGAGGGAAAGCTTGATGGGAAAGAAACAAAACCCAACCCCCAAAGCACCTGGAGCGGGGAGAAAGCAACCCCCCAGCACCCACCTGCCCCAAGAAAGGGGGAGGGAAAAGGGGGTAAAATCCAAACGAAGGGAGGGAAATGGGGGGGGGGGGGAAGGGAGAAAAGATGAGAGGAGGGATGGTGGTGAAGGGAGGGGAGAGTAAATCAGATTGAGCCGAGGGGACGGGGTCGGAGTGAGGAGGGCTGGGGGAGCGATGGGGCTGCGGACACGGAGGCATGCACACAGATAGAGATAGATGTGATGGGGTAGGAGGGTAAGGGGAGGGGGCACGGAGAGGACAGCCTGGGGACTCTCCAGGCCAGGAAGGAGGAGGACAGCAGAGACTGACAATGGGGAGAGGGTGGAGACAAAGCAGGGAGGTGGGGGTGAGCGGTGAGAAGGCCAAAAAGAAAGCAAACCAAGAAAGAAAGGGCGGGGGGGAGGGAGAGGGGAAATAAATATCCAACTGAAAAGGAAAAAAAAATAAATCTAAAAACGAAACGAAACGAAACGAAAGGAAACGAAAAGGAACGAAAAGAAACGCAACGAAACGAAACGAAACGAAACGAAACGAAACGAAACGAAACGAAACGAAACGAAACGAAACGAAACGAAACAAAACGAAAAGGAAACGAAAGGAAACGAAACGAAACGAAACGAAAAGGAAAGGAAAGGAAACGAAACGAAACGAAACGAAAAGGAAACGAAACGAAACGAAACGAAATGAAAGAAAAGAAAGGAAAAAAAAAGGGGGGGGAGGGTGGAAAAAAAAGAACCAACCAAAAAAAAACCAACAAAACCAAAGCAAAACTTCACAAATGTCCTCGTCACTGAGATAAACGAACGTCTCTGAGCTCGTCCTGGGCCACGCAGCCAGCTGTGAGCTCCGCAGGGAACTGCTAAGTCCTCATCAGCACTCAACACAGACTTTGCTTTCTGCATCCTTTCTCTCTCTTTTTTTTTTTTTTCCCTTAGTTTTAGTTTTTCATTTTCTTTTTTTTTTTTTTCCATTATATTTTGGTTTGTTTTTATTTTTTTTTTTTTGTTTGTTTGTTTGTTTTAAGTCCCTCTTGGTTAACATCCACTTACCAAAAAAGTGGCATTTCCTCCTTTAGTAGGTAAGGTATGAAGAGAAGGGAAAAGCGGGGCAATATAAGTGCATCATTAGATTCACAAAAATGCAAGAGAGAAAGAAAGAGAGAGAGAAAGAGAGAGAGAAAGAGAGAGAGGAAAGGAGGAGAGGCAGAGATAGAGCCAGAGAAAGGAGAAATAAAACAAACAGACTCCTTTCTCCTACAGGAAAGAGACAAAACCTTCCCGGCCGCTGAAAGCTGGGAGGGGTTTTGCCCGGCTCCCGGGATCCAGCAGCGGCTCCCCGGTAGCTGAGCTCCTCCGAGCCCCAGCCACTGCCTGAGGTTTGTTGCCCATCTTTGCCAACACCACCGGACCGAAAAGATGGGTGGAAGTGGAGCGTTGGAGCAGGCTGCCCAGGAAGGTTGTGGAGTCTCCCTCACTGGAGACTTTCCAAAGCTGCCTGGACGCATTCCTGTGCAGACTGCCCTGGGTGACCCTGCTCTGGCAGGGGGGATTGGCCTCGATGATCTCTGGAGGTCCCTTTCGACCTCTACTATTCTGTCACTCCGTGGGAAGTGGTTCTTGCTCCAGCAGCATGGATTGAGCTGGCAAATCCCAGCTCAGGGCAGGGCTGGGGATTTTTTCTCCTCAGGCACGGCAAGGTGCCAGGTCCCTGAACATCCCTGGAGGGGGTAAATCCTGCCCAGAGCACTTCTGAGCCTGGCTGAGGTCATCTAACAGGGTTCAGGGGATTGAAGTGGTGTTGGGATTGTGTCACCACACCCGGGGTTAAACTGGAGTCTGGTGACCCCAATTCCCTGCAAATGCCCTTGCCCCAGACACAGCCACTGGGTTAATCCTGGAGGATGAGGCTCTCTCCACCCACTCTGCTGTGCCTTAAACGCCACATTTTACTCCCAGAAGTGAGCAAGATGCTGGCTGGGTGTTGGGGACAACAACTATGACGCTTCAAAGGGACATGAGGCCACCAGACCCCCATGTGGGGTCATACAAACCACTCCACACCCTGCAGCTGGCAGTCCCCCATCACCTCCTTGTCCCCACGGATAAGCCAACCCCTCCAGCAAGCTGGAGACAAACCAGGGGGGATTGGGAGGCTTAGTGAATGATGTGTTCCTAGCGTGGCTGGAGGGAGGATGGGGACAGTGGCCAGCCCTACCCAGGGGACACAGACCCCTCCAAGGAGCTGTGGCAGCCCTGGAACGCAAGGCTCAGCTAAACCAGCATCCAGGCAGGGCAAAACTAAAAGCAGAGGTGAAGAAGATGAGGATGAAGAAGAGAGAAAGTGGATTCCTCTTTCCTAGGGTGGCATTTATGCCCTGGCTGGGCTGCAGGCTGCTCTCCTAAGCCCTGGGGCAGGGGCATGGGAGTCTCTTGCCCGGGTGTACAGGGAGGTGGCAAAAGGAAAAGCATCCCAAATGAGGCCAAATGGGGAAAGGCCTGGCCAAAAGGGAAAACCCCCCTCTGAGAGGGAGGGGTTGTGGAGCTGGGATGGCTGGAGGAGGAACAGCCAAAGCTGGGACGGAGCGGGCTGGGATGGGCGGAGCTGTGACACCACCGCCCTGTTGAGGCATCTCAATGAACGCCAAACCTCTCAACCTGTCCCGACTGCAGCCCCTCGGTAATTTCCCTCTGTCACTTCATTTTTGGCCACCACAGGCTGAGGAAGGGCTCAGCCAAACATCTCCCCAGATGTCTCATTTCTCACCCATCCATCCAGCCTGACCCACGCTGAGCTCAGCATCTGCTGCTGCTCCCACCCCAGGCCTCTGGCCCCTGCTCTTATTTAATCTCCCTAATTCTGTTAGCCTTGTCCTGGTTGCAGGGAGAGGGGGGGAGGTCAAAGCAACCAGCCCCAGCCCCTGGCTGGAAACACAACTTGGAGGGCCTGGAAGACACAGAAATGCATTCTACTGACAGAACAAGGAGAAGGGGGAGAGAAAAAAAGGGAGTGAGAAAGTAAAAGTAATATGTGGGTAGGGCAAAAAAGAAAGATAGAAAGAAAATCAGCAGGGAAGAGAAGAGCAAAGCTTTGCAGCTACCCAGGGAGACCAAACAGACCCAAATCCTCATATCTAGCCACCAGAAAAGAGACAACATGAGAGAGAGAGGCAGAGAAGGAAGAGCGAGAAAGGCAGAAAGAGAGGAGAGAAGGAAAGAAGGAAGGAAAGAAGAAAGGAGGAAAGAAGGAAGGAAAGGAGAAAAGGAAGCTAAGAGGAAAGAAGGGAAGAAAAGAGGAAAGAAAGAAGGAAGGAAAGGAGGAAAGGAAGAAAGGGGGAAAGAAAAAAGGAAGAAGGAAGGAAGGAAGGAAAGAAGGAAGGAAAAAAGACCGGAAGAAAGAAGGCAGCAAAGGAGGAAAGGAAGCTCAGAGGAAAGAAGGGAAGAAAAGAGGAAAGAAAGAAGGAAGGAAAGGAGGAAAGGGAGAAAGGAGGAAAGAAGGAAGGAAAGGAGGAAAGGGAGAAAGGAAGAAAGAAGGAAAGGATGGAAAGGAGGAAAGGAAGAGTGAGAAAGAAAGAAAGAAAGAAAGAAAGAAAGAAAGAAAGAAAGAAAGAAAGAAAGAAAGAAAGAAAGAAAGAAAGAAAGAAAGAAAAGAAAGGAGGAAAGAAGGAAGGAAAGGAGGAAAGAAGGGAAGAGAGAAAGAAAGGAAGGAAGGAAGGAAGGAAGGAAGGAAGGAAGGAAGGAAGGAAGGAAGGAAGAAGGAAGGAAAGAAGAAAGGAGGAAAGAAGGAAGGAAAGGAGAAAAGGAAGCTAAGAGGAAAGAAGGGAAGAAAAGAGGAAAGCAAGAAGGAAGGAAAGGAGGAAAGGAAGAAAGGAGAAAAGAACAAATGAAGCAGGAAAGAAGGAAGGAAAAAAGAAAGAAGGAAAGAATGATGGCAAGGAGGAAAGAAGGAGGGAAAGGAGGAAAGGGAGAAAGGAAGAAGGAAGGAAAGGATGGAAAGGAGGAAAGAGAGAAAGAAAGAAAGAAAGAAAGAAAGAAAGAAAGAAAGAAAGAAAGATGGAAGGAAGGAAGGAAGAGAGGAAGAAAGGAAGAGAGAAAGGAAGGAAGAAAGAAAGAAAAGGAGGAAAGAAGGAAGGAAAGGAAGGAAGAAGGGGAGAAAGAAAGGAAAGGACAAAAGGCGGAAAGGAAGAAAGGAATGAAGAAAGGAGAAAGAAAGAAAAGAAGGAAAAGAGGAAGGAACAAAGGAGGAAAGGAAGGAAGGAAAGGGGGAAAGGAAGAAAGGAATGAAGAAAGGAAGAAAAAGGAAGAAGGAAGGAAAAGAGGGAAGAAGGAAGGAAAGGAGGAAAGAAGGAAGGAAAGAAGGAAAGGAAGGAAGAAAGGAAGGAATGAAGAAAGGAAGGAGAAGGAAAGGAGGAAAGAAGGAAGAAGGAAAGGAAGGAAGGAAGGAAGGAAGGAAGGAAAAGAGGAAGAGAAAGAGGGAGAAAAGAACATTAAATCAAGCTACGGTGCTTTTCAACAGGCTCATCTGCAGAAGTGAACGTGCAGAGGTGGACAAAATACCTACCTTTGGAATTGGCAGTGACGGGAAAGCGAGAATCAAAAAACCAAAACAAACAAAAAAAAAACACAAGAAGAAGAAGAAGAAGAGAAAAAAAAAAAGAAGAAGAAGAAAA
>WAAF01019150.1:12498-33750 GCA_013400475.1 Tricholaema leucomelas | reverse complement strand
AGGAGAAGGAGAAGGAGAAGGAGAAGGAGAAGGAGAAGGAGAAGGAGAAGGAGAAGGAGAAGGAGAAGGATCATTCCCTGCTGGGCTCTGTGCTCTGTGCCAGAGCCTGCTGCCAGCAGCTCCCTCGTTAGCTGTGCCCAGGGGCTCAGGCCAGGCTTCTGCTGGCTCAGTTATCCGTGCCCAGCACACGCTCAGGCTGGCTGTCAGTGCCACCAGCCTGGGCATCAAGCAGTCCCTGGGGAGCTGGCAGTGTCACCAGGCTGTGCACAGCGGGGGAGGGAAGCTGGAGGAGCAGAGAGGGGGCTCAGGTGCTCATACCTCTGCTTGCTGCCTCAGTTTCCCCCTTGGGGGTTCTGCAGCTGAGGCTGGGCTGGCACAGCTGCTGTGAGAGATCAGCTGGTCCAAAGGCACAGTGCCAGCAGCCAGGCACCGAGCTCAGGAAGTCCAGAGAGGTGCTGGAGCTGGAGCAGGAGCAGGAGCAAGCCATGAGGTGTTCTGCTCAGCACCCTCCCAGCTGCTATGAGGGCTGTGGACCCCTGGAACCACGGAACTGTTGAGGCTGGCAGAGACCTCTGAGATCATCCAGCCCAAGCACTCCCCCAGAGCTCACAGCCCCACGCTGCTGCTAAGCCACTGCCACCAAACCAGGTCCCTTCAGCACCACAGCCACACAGCCTTGAAAGCCCTCCCGGGATGGGCAACTCCAGCACCTCCCTGGGCAGCCTGGGCAGGGCCTCAGAACCCTTGCTGGGAAGAAATTCTTCCTGATATTCAACCTGAACCTCCCCTGGCACAACTCCAGGCCATGTCCTCTTCTCCTGTCACTCACTGCATGTAAGAAGAGCCCAACCCCACCTGGCTGCAGTCTCCTCTCAGGCAGCTGCAGACAGCAATGAGCTCTGCCCTCAGCCTCCTCTTCTCCACACTGCACACCCCCAGCTCCCTCAGCTGCTCCTCCCCAGCCCTCTTCTCCAGACCCTTCCCCAGCTTTGTTGCCCTTCTCTGGACTTGCTCCAGCTCCTCAATGCCCTTCTTGGAATGAGGGGTCCAAAACTGACCCCAGGGCTCAAGCTGTGGGCTCCCCAGTGCCCAGCACAGAGGCACAATCCCTGCCCTGCTCCTGCTGGCCACTCCATTGCTGACCCAGGCCAGGCTGCTGGTGCCCTTCTTGGCCAGCTGGGCACAGCCTGGCTCATCTTCAGCTGCTGCCAAACTGACAACTCACTTCACTCCCCTGTCCAGCCTCTTTGACCAGCCTCTCGCACGCAGAGCATCCTCTGACAGGGGCATGAGCAGCTCAGACTGCCTCAAGAGCCACCTGCTTTGGATTCAGCACCTCCAGCTTTGCTCTCCTCTGCTCTCAGACTGCTCCTCCCAGCTCATTATTTATAGCCCCTGGGCTAATCTCCACCGATTACCTTTCCTCTGGCAAAATCCAGCCCACAAAGGTGACAGCCAGGGGCTGCCTGGGCAACCTGAATGCCTCCCATGTGGAGCAGGTCCAGAGGAGGGCAAGGAAGCTGGGGAAGGGCCTGGAGGATAAACCTTATGAGGAGCAACTGAGGGAGCTGAGGATGGTTAGTGTGAGGAAGAGGAGGCTGAGGGCAGACCTCATTGCTGTCTACAGCTACCTGAAGGGACACTGGAGAGGCTTCTGCTGGGCTCTGCTCACAGGTATTTGGAGACAGAACAAGGAGGAATGGCCTCAAGCTGAGGCTGGGGAGGTTTAGATTGGACATTAGGAGAAGGTTTTTCCTGGAGAGAGTGGTCAGGGACCTGAGCAAGGCCTTTGACACTGTCCCACACCACATCCTGGTCTCCAAGCTGGTGACACATGGGTTTGATGGGTCCAGTACTGCATGGATAAAGAACTGCCTTGATGGCTGCACCCAAAGAGTGGCTGTCAATGGCTCCATGGCCAAGTGGAGGCCAGGGACAAGTGGAGTCCCTCAGGGATCAGTCCTGGGACCAGTCTTGTTCAACATCTTTGTGGGTGCCATGGACAGAGGCACTGAGTGCAGCCTCAGCAAGTTTGCTGCCCACACCAAGCTGTGTGGTGCAGCAGCCAGGCTGGAGGGCAGGGATCCATCCAGAGGGACCTGGACAGGCTGCAGAGGTGGGCACAAGCCAAGCTCAGGAGGTTCAACAAGACCAAGTGCAAGGTCCTGCAGCTGGGTCGAGGCAATGCCAAGCACAAATCCAGGCTGGGCAGTGAGTGGCTGGAGAGCAGCCCTGAGGAGAGGGACTTGGGGGTGCTGCTGGAGGAGAAGCTCAACAGGAGCCAGCAGTGTGCACTTGCAGCCCAGAAAGCCAAGCAGAGCCTGGGCTGCAGCAGCAGAAGTGTGGCCAGCAGGGCCAGGGAGGGGATTCTCCCCCTCTGCTCTGCTCTGCTGAGACCCCACCTGGAGTACTGCATCCAGTTCTGGAGCCCCTGGGACAAGAGGGCTGTGGAGATGCTGGAGAGTGTCCAGAGCAGGGCCAGGAGGATGCTGAGAGGGCTGCAGCAGCTCTGCTGTGAGCACAGACTGAAAGAGTTGGGGCTGTGCAGGCTGGAGCAGAGGAGGCTCCCAGGTGACCTTCTTGTGGCCTTCCAGGATCTGAAGGGGGCTACAAAAAAGCTGGGGAGGGACTTTTGAGGCTGTGAGGGAGTGGGGGGCAGGAGTGGGGGGAATGGAGCAAAGGTGGAGGTGGGGAGAGTGAGGCTGGAGGTGAGGAGGAAGTTGTTGAGCAGGAGAGTGGTGAGAGGCTGGAATGGGTTGCCCAGGGAGGGGGTTGAGGCCCCATGGCTGGAGGTGTTTCAGGCCAGGCTGGCTGAGGCTGTGTGCAGCCTGCTCTAGGGTAGGGTGTCCCTGGGCATGGCAGGGGGGTTGGAACTGGCTGCTCCTTGTGCTCCCTTCCAACCCTGCCTGATTCTGTGATTCTATGACTGGAATGAGCTGCTCAGGGAGGTGGTGGAGTCACTCCCCCTGGGTGGTTTGGATGTGGTGCTTAGGACTATGGTTTAAGGTGAATCTTGTAGAGCAGGGTTCTAGGTTGGACTTGGTGCTCCTGAGGGGCTTTGCCAACCTGCCTGTGTCTGTGAGCCTGTGTGATTCTGTATGTGCTCCTTACAGCAGCAGCCCCAAGAAGCCTGCTGGAGAAGATGGCCTGGAGATGACTCATGGCCCCAGGGGCAAAGGTCACTTGTTAACACCTTGGGCTTGGTGCTGGGTGCTGCCCTGAGCAGCTTGGTTTTCCCCTTGCCTTGGTTTTTCCCTTGCCTTGGTTTTTCCCTGCCTGGAGGAGAACCCTGAATGCTTCCTGCTGCCCCACGGCTGAGCACAGCCGAGCTGTGTCCCCCCCTGCCTGCTGGAAGGGTGGGGGAGGAAGGCTCTCCTCCTCCTCCTCCTCCTCCCCACAGCTTCCCTGCCTCCCTTTACCTACAGCTGCCTACCCCTCCTGGAGCATGAATATTCAGTGAACCTGCAGCAGCTATTCCTGTCCCAAGTGACCTGGTTTCCAGCTGATGGATGGTGCAGGCAGGGCCAGCCAGGCTGCCGGGGCTGTCACACAGCATGCAGAGGAACCGGCACCAAGCCAGGGTGGGGACAGTCCTGCAGGGGGCAGGAGGGGGCAGTGCCATGTGCCCAGCAGGATTTAGGTGCTTTGGACACCTACCCTGGGGTAGAAGCAACTCCAGGGATCAGGAGGAAGAGATATGAGGTAGAGGCTCCTTGCAGAAGCTTCTGCAGGGCAGTTCTGCACAGGGCAGGAGGGGTCAGTGCCATGTACCCAGAAGGATTTAGGTGCTTTGGGCACCTACCCTGGGGTAGCAGCAACTCCAGCGATCAGGAGGAAGAGATATGAGGTAGAGGCTCCTTGCAGAAGCTTCTGCAGGGCAGGAGGGGTCAGTGCCATGTACCCAGAAGGATTTAGGTGCTTTGGGCACCTACCCTGGGGCAGAAGCAACCTCCAGGGAGCAGGAGGAAGAGATATGAGGCAGAGGCTTCTTGCAGAAGGTTCTGCAGGGCAGTTCTGCACAGGGCAGGAGGGGTCAGTGCCATGTACCCAGAAGGATTTAGGTGCTTTGGGCACCTACCCTGGGGCAGAAGCAACCTCCAGGGATCAGGAGGAAGAGACATGGGGTAGAGGCTCCTTGCAGAAGCTTCTGCAGGGCAGGAGGGGTCAGTGCCATGTACCCAGAAGGATTTAGGTGCTTTGGACACCTACCCTGGGATAGAAGCAACCTCCAGGGATCAGGAGGAAGAGACATGGGGTAGAGGCTCCTTGCAGAAGCTTCTGCAGGGCAGGAGGGGTCAGTGCCATGTACCCAGAAGGATTTAGGTGCTTTGGACACCTACCCTGGGATAGAAGCAACCTCCAGGGATCAGGAGGAAGAGACATGGGGTAGAGGCTCCTTGCAGAAGCTTCTGCAGGGCAGGAGGGGTCAGTGCCATGTACCCAGAAGGATTTAGGTGCTTTGGACACCTACCCTGGGGCAGAAGCAACCTCCAGGGATCAGGAGGAAGAGATATGAGGTAGAGGCTCCTTGGAGAAGCTTCTGCAGGACAGTCCTGCACAGGGCAGGAGGGGTCAGTGCCATGTACCCAGAAGGATTTAGGTGCTTTGGACACCTACCCTGGGATAGAAGCAACCTCCAGGGATCAGGAGGAAGAGACATGGGGTAGAGGCTCCTTGCAGAAGCTTCTGCAGGGCAGGAGGGGTCAGTGCCATGTACCCAGAAGGATTTAGGTGCTTTGGACACCTACCCTGGGGCAGAAGCAACCTCCAGGGATCAGGAGGAAGAGATATGAGGTAGGAGCTCCTTGGAGAAGCTTCTGCAGGACAGTCCTGCACAGGGCAGGATGGGTCAGTGCCATGTACCCAGCAGGATTTAGGTGCTTTGGACACCTACCCTGGGATAGAAGCAACCTCCAGGCATCAGGAGGAAGAGACATGAGGTAGGAGCTCCTTGGAGAAGGTTCTGCAGGGCTCCTGGGGACCACACCAGCTTGAAGGAGGCACAGGCTCTGGCTCTACCCAGGCCAGAAGCAAGCTCTAGTCCTGCCTATCCAGCCTGAGCCCCTTGGAACAGAAACCATTGCCATTAATAATGGCCATTATTGTACCATTAATATTTCTGGGGCCAACCTGCCCAACCAGCAGCAGCTCAGCGGAGCTACTGCACAGAAGGACCACTCTGAGTGATGGAGAAGGGCTGAAAAGCAGTGCCCTTGCCTGGCTGGAGGCAGAAAGCCCCTCCTGGGAAGAGCAGGAGAGGTGACCCAAAGAGGCAGGAGCAGGCAGAGGAGAGGCACAGCAAACCTGTGGCTTGGTCTCTGCTGCTGGCTGCTGTAGTGAGCTCAGCATCCAGACCTTCTGCACTTTGGTTTCATCACCTGGGCCAGGATCATTGCAATGGTGACCCTCTGCACAGCACCCTGAAGTCTCTGAAGGATCAGTGCAGGGTAACCCCCACCCTCTCCAGAGGCAAATATTCCCTCCAGTCAGCAACTGACTAAGCAATCAACCAACCAACCAACCAACCTACCAATCAACTGACCCACCAACCAATCAACTGACCCACTGATCAACCAACCAACCAACCACTGATCATATTAACTAACTAACCAACCAAAAAATAAGCCAACCACCCAACCATTCACCCATCCTAACAAAGAACCATCAAAACAAGCAACTACTCAACCATTCCTCCAATCAACCATTCATACAAACACCCACCCACCCAGTTGTCCACCTCTCCATCCATCCATCCATCCATCCATTTTCCCCCATCCATCCATCCACCCATCCATCTATCTTTCTCTCCCTCCCACCCTTCCTTCATCCATCCATCCATCCATCCATCCATCCATCCATCCCTCTATCACTCTGTCTATACATCCATTCCTATATACCCTCCCTCTGTCCACCCATCTATTCATCCATCCATCCATCCATCCTTCCCTGTATATCACCCATCCATCCATGAATCCCCATATACCATCCCTCCCTCCAGCTGTCCATCCACCCATCCACCCATCCACCCATCATCCACCCATCCATCCACATGCTCATTCACCCATCCATCCACCCATCCACCATCCATCCATCATCCATCCACTCATCCATCCATGCATCCATCCACTCATCCATCCATCCACCTGCCCATCCATCCATCCATCCATCCATCCATCATCCATCCACCCATCCATGCATCCATCCATGCATCTATCCACCCATCCACCCATCCATCCACTGCTTATTCACCCATTCATCCACCCACCATCCATCCATCATCCATCTACCCATGCATCCATCCATGCATCCATCCATCCATCCATCATCCATCCATCATCCATCCATCATCCATCCATCATCCATCCATCATCCATCCATCATCCATCCATCATCCATCCATCATCCATCCATCATCCATCCATCATCCATCCATCATCCATCCATCATCCATCCATCATCCATCCATCATCCATCCATCATCCATCCATCATCCATCCATCATCCATCCATCATCCATCCATCATCCATCCATCATCCATCCATCATCCATCCATCATCCATCCATCATCCATCCATCATCCATCCATCATCCATCCATCATCCATCCATCATCCATCCATCATCCATCCATCATCCATCCATCATCCATCCATCATCCATCCATCATCCATCCATCATCCATCCATCATCCATCCATCATCCATCCATCATCCATCCATCATCCATCCATCATCCATCCATCATCCATCCATCATCCATCCATCATCCATCCATCATCCATCCATCATCCATCCATCATCCATCCATCATCCATCCATCATCCATCCATCATCCATCCATCATCCATCCATCATCCATCCATCATCCATCCATCATCCATCCATCATCCATCCATCATCCATCCATCATCCATCCATCATCCATCCATCATCCATCCATCATCCATCCATCATCCATCCATCATCCATCCATCATCCATCCATCATCCATCCATCATCCATCCATCATCCATCCATCATCCATCCATCATCCATCCATCATCCATCCATCATCCATCCATCATCCATCCATCATCCATCCATCATCCATCCATCATCCATCCATCATCCATCCATCATCCATCCATCATCCATCCATCATCCATCCATCATCCATCCATCATCCATCCATCATCCATCCATCATCCATCCATCATCCATCCATCATCCATCCATCATCCATCCATCATCCATCCATCATCCATCCATCATCCATCCACTCATGCATCCATGCGTCCATCCACCCATCATCCATCCATGCATCCATCCATCCATCTATCCTCCATCTATCCACCACCCACCCATCATCCATCTATCCATGCATCCACCCATCCCCCCACTCATCCATCCACTCACTCACCCACCCACCCACCCACCCATCCGTCCTACGCCCATCCTGTGCCCATCCATCCACCCCTCCCTAGCTGGTATCAACGCAGCCATGCATCCCTGGGGGGTGCTGAGGGCTGTGCCTGCCTGGGCTGAGGGCTGGGGCCCAGGTGGAGCTGCCTGACTCACATGTGGCGGCCGTGCTGGTCCTCCCTGGTGAGGACACCTTCCTTCTCCATCAGCATCTGCCGGAAGGTGCCCACCTTCTGCCGGATCTCCTCTTCAGAGTACCTGGGTGGGCAAAGACGTGGTTAGAGCTGCCATCCCCACGGACCTGCTCGGCACCTCCAGACATCAGGGAGCCACCTGTGGTTCTGGGAGGTGCCATGGGGACAGTCCTCGGGGCCTGGGGGAGAGCAGGTCCTTCTGCCTGCCCTCCTGCCACCACCCTCCGCGCCCTGCTCTCTCCTCCAGCAGCGCCTCGGCAGCGGAAAGGAGAGCAGGAAGGGGTTAAAGCAGAGCCTGACCATCAGGTTGCCATTTGCCGAGTGCCACATCCCCAGCAAACCTGCCCAGCGGTGCCAACGTGGCACCCAGTGCTGGCAGGCTTTGTGCCTGGCACCCCCGCCCCGTTGGGGAGCCTCCCCCTTCTCGTCCCCTCGCTGAGCCGGGGCTGGCAGCGGTGCCAGCTCTGCACCAGCGCGGCTCGCTGACTCAGGCCGCTGCAGGGTCATTAACCAGACACTAATCACTCTGTCCCTGGCACCCGAGACGAGCCGCGGCAAAGCTCTCTGCCCCAGATGTCCCCAGGGGCCAGACGGGTGACAAACCCTGGCGGGCAGCCCTGTGCCACATCCCCTGGCTGCCCAAGGGCATCCTCTCCCTCCCAAAGCATCCAAAGGGATGCAGGCGGTGGAGGCACCGAGGGTGATGCCAGCACTGCCTCTGGGGACAGGGCAAAGGGATGTCCCCACGTCAACCACCAGGTCGGAGAGGGCAGGGGCTGGGCTCTCTGTGTGCCATCACATCCCATAAACGTCAGCAGAAAACTGGGTGTCACAGCCTGGCAGTGCCCAGGGCTGGCACCTCGCAGAGCATGTGCTGGGGGACTGCGATGCCCCTTGTGGCACTCTGCTTGTCCCTGCCTGCCCCTGGGTGCCCTTGGGCGGCCCTGGGTGCAGAAGGGCAGGTGGCAGCACCCACTCCCTTTGCAGTGCTCCTGAATGGGAACAGGAGGAGAAGGGAATTAATATTCACCAGCTGATTAATTAATATTAACGAGCTGGTTTGCTCTGCCGGGGGCTCATGAACTCCTCACCCACCAGGACTGCTGCAGGAGGAGGGCACAGAGGCAGCTTTCCTTGGCTCTGCACCCTGGCTGAGCCCAGAAAATCAGGCAGCAATCCTCAAACGCTGCTCTGCCACCCTGCTGGGTGGCCCCAGGCAGGCGGAGTGTGCCCATTCCCCACACCCCCTCCCCCAAGGACAGAGCCACCGGGGGGCACTGCGTGGGTGCCAGCCAGCAGCAGCAGCAGGAGGATGTCTGCCCAGAAAGGGCAGCATTTGCTGTAGCACATTGCCAATGCAGCCACTGCTCCTGCGAGGGGGACATCAGGCCACCTGGGAGGTGACAGATGGGCCACCAAAGCTGGGCTGCTAGAGGATCCACAGCGCGGTAAGGGCAGAGGAAGCCCCCCCCCGGCAGCCAGCACCCCTGTGATGGAGGCAGGAGCTTTCCAGCATCACATCCTTTCCTCCTGCACCCCCCAGCAACTGCTCACAACGCTGCTGGAGAGAGTTGGGTCTGTGCAAGCATAAAGGATGGGGCTAGGAAGGCAAGAAACACCTCCGAGGCTTCTCTTCCAGGCAAGAACTGCGAGCTGCAGGCAGGGAACAGGGCACAGGCAGCCTGGAGCAGGGACACAGCCAGGCAGGAGGAGTCTTCCATGCTCAGGGAAGGATGCTTCAATCCCTGCTAAATCATGGACTCAGAGAACAGGATGGGCTGGAAGGGACCTTAAAGCTCAGCCAGTTCCACTCCCCTGCCATGGGCAGGGACATCTTCCACCAGCCCAGATTGCTCAAGGTCTCATTCAACCTGGCCCTGAACACCTCCAGGGAGGAGGACATCCACAGTCTCCCTGGGCAACTCACAGGTTGTGGATGTCCTCCTCCCTGGAGGTGTTCAACACCAGGTTGGGCATGAAAAGCTTCACCAAGACCTCATCCAATCTCACCTTGAACATCCACAGCCTCCCTGGGCAACCTGTGCCAGTCTCTCCCCACCCTCACTCTCAACAATTTCTTCCTCCTCTCCACTCTCAACCTCTCCTCTCCCAGCTCAAAGCCTTTCTCCTTGTCCCCATCACAGACTCTTTTCTCCCCCCAGCATCTCCCTGACCGTGCAGGAGACTTCTCCTAGGAGGTGCCATCTGCTCTTGTCCCGGGAGGATGTGGCAGGGACAAAGCCAGGAGCAGAGGGAGGTAAGAGTAGCCTTGGGGATGCTCCAGGGGCTGACCTGAAGCTCCCACACCCAACACTCCCTTGTCCCCTTGCTGCCACCTCCAGCCAGCAGGTGACTCCCTGAGTTTGGGGGGGGGGTTCAGCACGCTGGGCAGGATGCTGCCTGTGCTTGTGGGGTGGTTTGGCTCTCTGGCCATCAGCACCGTTATTAATATGGTTATTAACATCTTTATTAATAGCCCTAATAAAGCCCAGGCAATTACAGCAACCACAACAACCCCCAGGGCAGCAGTGATACTATGAGTAGTAAAGAGCCTGAGTAGGGCACAGGAGCCTCTGGCAGGAGGCTGTGGGCTCCCCACGGCCTGGGGACAGCCTTAGTTATTGCAAGCACCAATCAAGCACAGTCAGCACTGCAGCCTGCCTGAGACAATCTCCTTCTAGGTCAGGCTCTGAAGGAAAGCCTTGGCCAAGCCTTCCCTCAATCCATTGCCTCCTGCCCTGCCAACAGCAGTCACAGAAACATAGAATGGTTGAGTTGGAAGGGACCTCTGGAGAGCATCCAGCCCAGCCCCACTCCTAAAGCAGGACACCCACAGCAGCTTGCCCAGCAGCACAGTGCCCAGGGGGGTTGGAAGCTCTCCACACAAGGACACTCCACAGCCTCTCTGGGCAGCCTGCTCCAGGCCTCCAGCACCCTCACAACAAACAACTTTCTCCTCCTCTTCACATCCAACCTCCTGCCTGACACTTTGTGCCCCTTGCTGCCCCTTCCCCTGTCCCTGGGCACCACTCACAAGAGTCTGGCCCCAGGCTCTTGCCCCCCACAGCTCCTTTAGCTCTTGCTGAGCATTGCTCAGCTCCCCCCTGGGGCTGCTCTTCTGCAGGCTCTCAGCCCCAGGGCTCTCAGCCTTTGCTCCTCACAGAGCTGTTCCAGGCCCCTCAGCAGCTTTGCAGCCTCCCTTGGACTCTCTCCAGCAATTCCCTGGCTCCTGAACTGGGGAGCTCAGAACTGGACCCAGAACTCCAGATGTGGTCTCCCTAGCGCAGGGTGGAGGAGGAGGAGAACCAAATCCCCACCTACCCTCCTGTGCCCAAGATTACTCCACACATCAGGGCTCAGTAGGGGCCACCAGGTTGTTCAGATGGTGATGGAGCAATCTGACAGCTGGCAGCATGGCCATGGGGCTGGTGGGCATCAGGGTGTCCTCACTGCCCCCCAGTCCCTCCTGCCCCCCTAGACAGGAATGCTCTCCAGAGCCTTTTCTGGCCCTTTTCTTCCCCAGGGGAGAGCAAAGGCTGGGAAGCAGCTGGTGGTGCTCAGGGGGGATTGTCTCACCCCAAAAGTGGGAGAAGGAGGCAGAACAACCTGAAGCACCAAAGCACCCCCACCCTGGGGCTGAACCACAGCTCTCCTTCATCTCCCCACCGTGAGACAGAGATGCATCACCTCCTGCCCCGGGAGTGCTGGGGGGGCACTTGCATGACTGTGAGCACCTTGCTTCTCCTGCCTGTCTGGGCTCACCCAGCACAAGCTGGCAGCTCAGGTCTCCAAGTGCAGAGTCTTCAACATGTGCATGGACACACTCCCAGCCCTCCACCTCCTGGAGGCATTCAGAGGCACAAACCAAACCCCCAGTCCAGCCCAAAGCTGCCCAATGCACCCCAGAGTGGATTTCCTTCCACCCAAGGACACGGAGGTGTTTCTCCAGAGAGGAAAACCAGGCAGAGCAAGGTGCAAGCAGCTCAAGAGGATCTCAAGCCCTGGGGTTAGAATAGAATCAAGCAGGTTGGAAGGGAGCTCCAAGCTCAGCCAGCCCAACCTAGCACCCAGCCCTGCCCAACCAACCAGACCATGGCACTAAGTGCCCCAGCCAGGCTTGGCTTCAACACCTCCAGCCACAGCCACTCCACCACCTCCCTGGGCAGCCCATTCCAATGCCAATCACTCTCTCTGCCAACAACTTCCTCCTCACATCCAGCCTAGACCTGCCCTGCCACAGCTTCAGGCTGTGTCCCCTTCTTCTGTCCCTGGCTGCCTGGCAGCAGAGCCCAACCCCACCTGGCTACAGCCTCCCTGCAGGGAGCTGCAGACAGCAATGAGCTCTGCCCTGAGCCTCCTCTGCTGCAGGCTGCACACCCCCAGCTCCCTCAGCCTCTCCTCACAGGGCTGTGCTCCAGGCCCCTCCCCAGCCTTGCTGCCCTTCTCTCAACACCTTCCAGCACCTCAACATCTCTCTGCAATGGAGGAGCCCAGAACTGGACACAGCACTCCAGGGGTGGCCTGAGCAGTGCTGAGCACAGGGGCAGAAGAACCTCCCTTGTCCTGCTGCCCACACTGCTCCTGAGCCAGCCCAGGATGCCATTGGCTCTGCTGCCCACCTGGGCACTGCTGCCTCCTCTTCAGCTCCTCTCTCCCAGCACCCTCAGGTCCCCCCTGCCTGGCTGCTCTCAGCCACTCTGTCCCCAGCCTGTAGCACTTCTCTGGACTGGCTCCAGCTCCCAAATGTCCTTGGGGTGAGTGGCCCAAACCTGATCCTGGGATTCAAGCTATGGCCTCAGCAGTGCCCAGCTGACGAGGGCAATCCCTGCCCCACTCCTCTGCAGACCATTCAGCTGCTGTGTGCTCTGTCCTCTCTGCCTGGCTGCTCTCAGCCACTCTGGCCCCAGCCTGTAGTGCTGCTTGGGGTTGTTGTGGCCAAAGTGTAGAACCCTGCACTTGGCCTTGTTCAGTCTCATCCCATTGGCTTCTGCCCACCCATGCAGCCTGGCCAGGTCCCTCTGCAGGGCTCTCCTGCCCTCCAACAGCTGCACAGCTGCTCCTAGCTTGGTGTCATCCACAGCCCCAGTCTCCACTCACCCCTGCTCCTCCATCATCTCCTGCAGCTCCATGCACTTCAGCTCCACTCGCCGCTTGCGCTCGTGGTCCAGGATCTCCCTGTGAGCCTTCTTCACCAGGCTGGGCTCCACCAGACGCACCTCCTCCTCCCCCTTGTGCCACGTCCCCGAGGCACCGGGCTGGGAGAAGCCATTGGAGGCCTCCTGGGGAGAAGGCACTTCAGCCCCATTGTTGTAGAGAGCCATGGTGCCCTGGGTGGCCTCGCTGCCAGCAGCGCCTGCGAGGGACAGAAAGGGCTGGGGGTCAGTTCCTGCCCTGCCTTCCCTCTTGCCCCATGATGGCCACAGGACCTCGCCAGGAGCTGAAGGTAACATTTGTCTCAAAAGAGGGGAGAGCACAGCAGGCTGATGGGGGCAGTGACAGAGATCTGGGCCTGCTGCTAGCACCCTTCACAGAACCCCAGGATCCCAGAAGGTCAGGGGCTGAAGGGACCTCCAGAGCTCAGCCAGTCCAACCCCTGCCAGAGCAGCAGTACCCAGAGCAGGTCACACAGAACACATCCAGGCAGGGTTTGGATATCTCCAGGGAGGAGCCTCCCTGGGCAGCCTGTGCCAGGCTCTGTCACCCTCACAGGGGAAAAATTCCTCCTCAGGTCTCCATGGAACTTCCTCTGCCTCAGCTTCCACCACTGCCCCTTGTGCTGTCCCTGGGCATCACCCAGCAGAGCCTGGCTGCAGCCTCCTGGCACTCACCTGCACATCTTGATCACCACTGCTGAGGTCACCTCTCAGGCTCCTCTGCTCCCAGCCCCAGCTCCCTCAGGCTCTCCTCCTAGCAGAGCTGTTCCATTCCCTCCAGCACCTTTGTGGCTCTGTGCTGGACTCTCTCCAGCAGTTCTGTGTCCCTCTTCAACTGGAGGGGCCCAGAACTGGACACAGGGCTCCAGCAGTGGCCTCAGCAGGGCAGAGCAGAGGGGCAGGAGAACCTCTCTCACCCTACTCACCACAGCCCTTCCACTCCAGCCCAGGATGGCTCTGGCCCTCCTGGCCCCCAGAGCACATTGCTAGCTCATGGGCACCCTCCCACCCACCAGGTCCCCCAGATCCTTTTCCCCATCCAACAGCTCAGTCCCCAACCTAAACTGATCCCTAGGGTTGCTCTTTCCCAGGTGCCAGACTCTGTCCTTGCCCTTGTTGAATTTCATTCAGTGTCTCCCTGCCCACCCCTCCAGCCTGGCCCAGTCTTGCTGAATGGCAGCACAGCCTTCTGGTGTGTATCAGCCACTCCATCCAGTTGCTGACAGTGCCCTCTGTGCCCTCAGCCTGGTCACTGATGAATATATTGAACAGAATTGGTCCCAATACCAACCTAGAATCCCAAAATCTCAGAACTCCAAAATCTCAGAAGTTGGAATGGGGTTGGAAGGGATCTCTGGAGATCATCACCCCATAGGGGTGAGGGCAGAGCAGCCTCCCTTCCTCTCCACCCTGCCTTTGGGCTTGGAGACAGAGCTTTTGGCAGCAGCCACCACTCTGGGATGCTTTCCCTCCTGGAGAGGCTTTCCAAAGGATGGCTGTGGCCTGCACCTTGCTGCCTGCTTGGGAAGCAGCCACCCCCTGCCCATGATGCCTGAGCTGCCTGCCACATGCTGCCCGAGGAGGATGAGACTGATCCCTGGGCCAGGGCAGGAGAGATCTCTCAGCTCAGCATAGGATGATCTGACCCACAGGGTTCTCAGCCCAGGGAGGGCTCCAGTGGGACATACCAGTGGGGTCAGAACTTTCCATGGCCATGCCAGGTGGGACAGAGCAGGGTGAGAAGGGAGAGTGCTCATGAGAGGCTTTGAGGATGTTCCTCTGCTCCTTGAGGAGAGAAAAAGCCTCAAAGCCCTCCCCGGGGTGGTTGGGGGGTCTCAGCCTATCAGGAAAGCATTTTCCCACCTTGTGCCATCCCCAAGGGACATCCCCAGCTGTGCCACTGCCAGTGGCTGCCCAGGGATGCCAGCACTTGACTGCTTCCCCCCCCCTTCCTCCCCATTACTACAGCAGGGAGAAGCCATCAGCCTTGCTGTCTGCATAGGCACAGGAGATGCTGCTGCTGGAGCAGGATCCAGCCAGGACCCTGCATTCTCTGGATCCCTGTCCCTGTTGGAGCCACTTGAGTGTCCCTCAGCAGCCTCTTGCCTGCAGCAGGCAGGGCAGTGCCCACAGGACACCTCACACTCAGCTATCCCTGCCTGGGGGGGACTCCTGACTCTAGGTCCTTTCAGGTCCCAGACCAGAGATGGGAGAGATGGTGCAGAAAGCCCTGGCTCAGAGGCATCTCTTCCTCACACCAAGGCATGAAGGCACAAACCAGGACAAAGCTCCTCACTGGGAAACCTTCACCCACTGAGAGGCTTGGAGAAGGGGAGGATGGGGATGAGAATGAAGATGGGAATGGAGGATGAGGATAGATGATGGGGATGGAAGTTGAGGATAGAGGTTGGAGAATGGGAATGATGAGAGATGAGGAGGAAGATAGGTGATGGAGATGGAGGACAAAGATGGAGGTAGAGAAGGAAGATGAAAATGGAGGAGGAAGATGGAAGATGGAGATGGAGAAGATGGAAGATAAAGATGGAGAAGGAAGACAGAAAATGGAGACGGAGGAGGAGATGGAGATGAAGATGGAAGATGGAGATAGAGGAGGAAGATGGAGATGGAGAAAGAAGATGGAGAAGGAGGAGGAAGATAGAGATGGAGAAGGAAGATGGAAAATGGAGATGGAGGAGGTGATGGAGAAGGAAGGTGGAGGAGGAAGATGNTGGAAGATGGAGATAGAGGAGGAAGATGGAGAAGGAAGACGGAGAAGGAGGAGGAAGATAGAGGACAGGCAGGACAGGCCCCACCAGCTGAGGGTGCAAGGACCAGCTTCACCATCCCAGTGGGCTCTGGGCTGCCAGCTTCCAGCCAAGCCTTGAACCAAGCTCCCTCACTGAGGGTTGGGATGTTGAGTGCCTGCTGGGGTGGTCCTGGGACACTGTTCCTGTGTCCCAGCCCTGTCAGTTTGGGTTCTGAAGGGAAGCTCAAGGGTTCCAACCTGAGCTTCAAAGAGAAGCTGATGGAATCCAGGCTGGGCTCCAGAGGGAAGCTCCAGGGGCTCCAGCCTGAGCTTCCAATGGAAGCTGAGGGAATCCAGGCTGGGCTCCAGAGGGAAGCTCCAAGGGCTCCAGCCTGAGCTTCCAATGGAAGCTGAGGGAATCCAGGCTGGGCTCCAGAGGGAAGCTCCAGGGGCTCCAGCCCGAGCGTCCAATGGAAGCGGAGGGAATCCAGGCTGGGCTCCAGAGGGAAGCTCCAGGGGCTCCAGCCTGAGCTTCCAATGGAAGCTGAGGGAATCCAGGCTGGGCTCCAGAGGGAAGCTCCAGGGGCTCCAGCCTGAGCTTCCAATGGAAGCTGAGGGAATCCAGGCTGGGCTCCAGAGGGAAGCTCCAGGGGCTCCAGCCTGAGCTTCCAATGGAAGCTGAGGGAATCCAGGCTGGGCTCCAGAGGGAAGCTCAGAGGCTCAGGCCTCCATCCCAAAGATAAAACAGACAAGAAGGGAAAGGAGCACAGCAGAAGTGTTCCTGCACCAGGCTGCTGCTGCTGTTTGCTTTGCTAGCCCAGACACAAGGCCCTGCCCAGCTGACTGCTCCAATCCCTGCTGCAGCCATCCTGCAGCTACCGACCATGCCCTCAGCACCGTGGGCATGGGGATGTGCCAGAGGCATCCATCCATCATCCCTCCCTCTCTCTCTCCTTCCTTCCTTCCTTCTTTCCTTCCTTCCCTTCTTCCATCTTTCCCTCCCACTCTCCCTGCATCCATCCGTCCATCCATCCGTCCATCCATCCATCCATCCATTCCTCTCTCCTTCTCTCTCTCCATCCATCCCTCCATCCATCCCTCCCTTCATTCATCCCTTCATTCAACACCCATCCATCCATCATCCCTCCTTCAATCCCTCTCTCCTTCCTTCCTTTCCTTCCTTCCATTCCTTCCTTTCCTTCCTCTCTCCCTTTATCCTTCCCTCCCTACAACCATCCATTCCCCTCTCCTTCTCTCTCTCTCCATCCCTCCATTCACCCATCCACACATCCACACATCCATCCATCCATCCATCCATCCATCCATCCATCCATCCATCATCCCTCCCTCTCTCCTTCCTTCCATTCCTTCCTTCCCTTCTTCCATCTTTCCCTCCACCCTCCCTGCATCCATCCATTCCTCGCCTTCTCTCTCTCCCTCCATCCTTCCATTCATCCCTCCATCCATCCATCCCTTCATCCAACCACACATCTATCCACCCATCCATCATCCCTCCTTCCATCTCTCTCCATCTCTCTCCCTCCTTCCTTCCTTCCTTCCTTCCTTCCTTTCCTTCCTCCCTCCCTCCATCCTTCCCTCCCTGCATCCATCCATTCCTCTCTCCTTCTCTCTCTCTCCATCCCTCCATTCATCCTTTCATCCATCCCTTCATCCAAACACATCCATCCTCACATCCACACATCCATCCATCATCCCTCCCTTCTTCCATCCCTCTCTCCTTCCTTCCTTCCCTCCATCCTTCCCTCCCTCCCTCCATCCTTCCCTCCCGCCCTCCTCCATTTCTCTCTCCTTCTCTCTCTCACTCTCTCCATCCCTCCATCCCTCCATTCATCCTTCCCTCCATCCCTCTCTCCTTCCCATCCATTCCTCCCTCCCTCTCTGCATCTCTTCCTTCCTCCCTCCCTCCATCCCTCCATCCACTCACCCACCCATCCTTTCACCCAACTCTCCCTGCCAGGCTGTGGTGCAGGTGAAGTTTCTTTCCCGGTGGGCATGGAGCTGGCAGCAGGAGGCTGCTGGTGCCTGGGTGCTCTCCTGGCATCTCCCCCTGGGCAGGCAATGGCTGCAGTGGTGCCTGGGCACCCTCCTCCTGCCAGCCCAGGGCTCCTTAAAGCCACTTCTGGTCAGTGCACACAGAATTCTCACCACATCCAGCTGCACCAATCAGGGCAAGAGCGAGGGGGCAGGGATGTGGGCATGGGGTATGGGCATGGGATGCAGTGGTGAGCCCGGGATGCAGGAGGTGAGGCCAGGATGGCAGCTCACCAAGCCTGCCAGAACTGAGTCCCAACAAGCAGAGCTGCAGTGAGGACCCTCCAACCCCACTGGAGACCTTCCCACTGGGATCTTACCAGGCCACACCAACACCTGCTGGCTTCACCACCCTGTCCCTGAAGCATGTACTGCCAGGTCACTCCCTGCCCACGCCAGGGCACAGAGGGCAGAAAGGCTTTTTTTGGGGGGGGCAAACCTGCCAGAGCAGCACAGGTTGGCAGCAAAGGCCTGGGTGCAAAAGGGAGCTGGTTCTGCCCCTGGGGACAACGGGGACAGGGCAGCTGCTTGTGCCAAGCTGGAGCTTGGAGCTGGCCTCCTCTGACCACCTGGGATCAGAGCGAGGAGAAGCTCAGGGCTGTTGCTGTGGATTGTTCTGACCTGCTCCAGAGCTGCCTCCCCCAGCCCCAGGTGCCAGAGCCCTGACTCAGCCCTCAGCAGGACAAAAATAGGCAAAATTGGCTTTGAAAGTGTGGCCAGTGGGAGGGAGGAGGCTCAGCAGCACATCCCCCCCAGCCCCATGCTGCTGGGGACCCTGCTCAAGGGGAGGGCTTGGTAACCCCCATCCCACCCTGGCCCCTTCATCCCCATTTCCCCGAGCCCACAGTACCCTTCCCCCACTCGCAGTGGGACACTTTGAGGAGCTTACAGCAGCTCAGAAAGGGGTGGGGGAGGCAGGGGGTAGGGGACAGGAGCCCGGGGGAGGGCTCACTGCTGCTGCTGCTGCTGCTGCTGCTGCATGCCCCTGTCTGTGCACTCCAGGCACCGACCTGTGTGTTTTAACTCGATGAGGAGGCTGCTGGAGAAGCTAAACAGTTGCTAAGCAACCAGGCTGCTTCCCGGCTTGAGGATGTAGGGATGAGGGAGCCCAGGGGTGTGACCAGACACCCCCCCCCCAACACACATCACCCAGGTACCACGCAGGGCTGTGGGCAGTGGAGCTCCATCAGCTCCCCTAAGAGATGCTCCAGAGGAAAGGGCCTAACGTGGGGGATGAGGAGCTGAGCTCTCCTCCTGTGCCCAAAATGCCATGGCCAAAGCCTCCCTCCTTGCCAGCCTGAACCCCCCACCCCCACCCCGGGGTGCTGAACTGAGTGAGCTCTGTTCCCAGTTTTGGCTGGAGGAGAGGAGAGAGTCACACCAGGATGGGCACCAATGCCAGGGGACCCCCAGGCTGATCACATTCCCGAGCCAGGGATGAAGAAATGGAAGAGAAAATCCAAGTGAGAGCAGCAACCTCCTCGTGCTGTACCCCTCTGGGACCCCCTGCCCCAGAGCTCCCCTGCCTATGCTCTCCTCAGCTCCTCAGGGCCACCAACAGCTGCTGACTGGTGGCCAAAGGACCCCCAGCAGCCCCAGCAGGCAGGACTCGGGGGCGGGGGGGGGCTCACTGCCCTGCCAGATCTTCCCCAGCCAGGAGGTGCTTAAACAAGGGATGGAGATGGAGGGGGGGGGGACGACAGGCAGCCCCCCAGGGTTTGCATCCCTGGGGAGCTTGCAGAGGAGGAGGGGATGTGCCAGCAGCCCCAGGGCCCAGCCTCACTTCTGGGGAGGGAGGGGAATAATAAAAGCAGCTACTGAGCACAGGGAGGAGCAGGGGGGGTGACTGTCACCACGGGGTCACCTTCCTCAAGGAGGGTACGGTCCCAGGGACTGACCCCACCCTCCCGCCCCAGGGCAGGGTGCTGTGGGTACTGGGGGGTCCCGGCTTGCACGGGAGGGGTGAGGCGGGGAGCATCCTGCCGGGGATCCCCCCCTCTGCGTCTGGCTGGGCGGTTGTGTAACGGGAGGAGCTATTCCGGGGCTTGAGCACATTATATAAGCCACGGGCCACCTGGCCGGGAAAACGGGAGCTGAGCACCCGGCAGGAGGAGGAGGAGGAGGAGGAGGAGCAAGGAAGAGCTCTTAGGATTGGGGACCCTCCCAGCCAGCAGACCCCCAACAGCCAGGAGGGTGCCTGCAGGCACCCTGCAGGCATCCCCTGCCCGCAGATGTGGGCTGAGCATCTTCCGCTCCAGCAGCTCCCAGGACCTTCTGCCACGCATCCACCTGCAGCTGGATCCAGCCCCCAAGGCAGCACACCCTTGGCCCGGGGGTGGGTCAAGCACCGTTTTCGTGGCACCAGCAGCCGCGTACCCCTCTGCCTGCCTGGCAAAGCCCTCACACATCATCCCCAGTAAGGACCAAGGGTGCCCTGAAAGCTGCCCAACCTCTGCCTCTGAAACCTCCCATCCTGTCCCTGCAGGTGCTGCCAGGAGGAGTCCCTGGGGCAGCTGAAGGAAGGTGGGATGCAGTGGGGAGGCAAAGAGGATGCAGAGGGTGGCATCGTGTGAGGCTGTGCTGGCAAAGAGGGACAAAGTGAGGGCATTGTGTGTTCGGACACAAGCGCCATGAGCTCCTGTCCCCCAAATCCCCCACACTGGGGGAGTCTCCATGCTTCTGTCAGAACCCAACCCTCATGCCAGGGCAGGGAGACCAGCTGGGGCACGAGCACCTGCACCCCAAGAGATGGTCCTTGGTGTTTGCTATCAACCTGAGACCCCCCCCCCCCAAACGCTGGCAGCCCCCAAATGACTCCCCTGTAGCAGACAAGCCAAGAAACGTCCCCAGTCTGAAATCTTCACTCCAGGAGCCACGAAGGAACACTGGCAGCCACCTATCTGTGCCACAACCTCTCACCACCAGACCCCTACATGGCACAGCCCAGACCCCCCTGGGAAAACCCTCCTAGACCCGGGAAGGAGCGGCCGAAAACGCTGCCGATGCCAAGCGGCCGCAGAGGCTGCCCGCAGCCCCCTCCTGCCCCGTGCAACACCCGCAGGCTCTGAACCCCTCCCCAGCCACACGGCCGAGGGTCGGCAGAGCACACACAGGGCTTTGGGGGCGCTTAGCTTGTCCTCATCTCCCACTCGCACCTCACAATTGTCTGCTGGGGGGGTCAGGGCTGTCCCAGCCTCCTCTCAGTGGAAAAGAGGTGGCCCCAAGCCCAGCCTGTCCCCTCCCAGCACGGGGCAGAGGGACTCGGGGTGCCACCCTGTCAGCCCCCATGAGCAGGGAAGCACCCAAAGCATCGAGGTTCCCTGTGCCCCCAGAAGCACCTCACCTCCAGGCTCCTCACCCCATCCAGACTTGCGAGCACCAAACGCAGGAGGTGTCCCCAGCACCCAGCACCGTGTCCTCAGCCACCCCAGCGCCCGCACAGCTCAGCACCCCTTTGCTTAGCACCAGCTGCCCAAATTCCTTTGGACACTCCAACCCCCTGCCCCTGAGGAGCAGCGCACCCCACACCCCCCCCATCCCCATCCCTTCGGAGCTCCCCACTCCCGCTCCCTGAGGAGCTGAGCGCATCCTCCCCACCCCTTTGGGGTCCTCGGTCCCCCCTTTCCGGCAGGCACCACTAAAGCCCCCATACACCTCTGTTTGCCCTGTCCCCCAGGGGTGTCCCCAGCCCCCCGCACCTCTCACCC
>WAAF01019150.1:1577-11736 GCA_013400475.1 Tricholaema leucomelas | reverse complement strand
CCGAGCCCCCTGCCCCCTGCCCCAGAGCCCCCTGCAAGCCCAAGAGCTCCCCTGCACCCTACAGAGCTCCCCCTCGCAGTTCCTGGCTGATTTGCCAGCGCTGCCTGGCACCATCCAGGGCACCCCTATCTTGGTGGGTGCAGGGGAATTCAGGCTGCCCAGGGATAGGGATGATGTAAGATGTGCCAGGTACCTACACCCTGCTCATGGCAAGGGATGGGGTACCCAAACCACCCCCAAATCCCACACCCTGCTCATGGCAAGGGATGGAGTCACCAAACCATCCCCAAACCCCACACCCTGCTCATGGCAAGGGATGGAGTCACCAAACCATCCCCAAACCCCACACCCTGCTCATGGCAAGGGATGGAGTCACCAAACCATCCCCAAACCCCACACCCTGCTCATGGCAAGGGATGGAGTCACCAAACCATCCCCAAACCCCACAACCTGCTCAGGGCAAGGGGTAGGGCACAAAAATTACTCCAAACCCACCCATACTGAACTCGTGGCAATAACTGGGGTACCCAAACCACCCCAAAACCCAAAGCTCTGCTGATGGCAAGGGCTGGGGTACCCAAACCACCCTGGAAACATCACAAAACTCCACATCTGGGGTTACAACAGACTGGGTTTGGCCTCAGTGGGAAATCAGAGAGGCAGCTACAGCAGGGCTGGGTTTGGGGGGTCAGATCTGGGCTGCAGTGTGGGCTTTTGGGGTGAGCCCAGGCTGGAGAGACCTGCCTGAAGGAGGATGTCCCAGCAGAGGGTGGCAGCTGGGCAGGGATCTGGTCTCCAGGATGCTCTGGGGAGGACTGGAGAAGGGACCAAACTGCTCCCAGCAGCACTGTTCACAGCTCAGAACCACTCAGAAGAGGCAGAGCTGCTAACCACCACCTTCCTTCTCATCCCTCTGCACAGGGACAGGGGTCCCAGGAGTGGTGGTCACAGGGACAGGTCTAACTGGGAGGGACAGTGCACAGCTGTAGACAGGGCAGAGAGTGTGAGCATGACCTTATTAAACACGTGGTGAGTTTGGAAGGGACCTCTGGAGAGCATCCAGCCCAGCCCCACTCCTAAAGCAGGGCACCCACAGCAGCTTGCCCAGCAGCACAGTGCCCAGGGGGGTTGGAAGCTCTCCACACAAGGACACTCCACAGCCTCTCTGGGCAGCCTGCTCCAGGCCTCCAGCACCCTCACAACAAACAACTTTCTCCTCCTCTTCACATCCAACCTCCTGCCTGACACTTTGTGCCCCTTGCTGCCCCTTCCCCTGTCCCTGGGCACCACTCACAAGAGTCTGGCTCCAGGCTCTTGTCCCCCACAGCTCCTTTAGCTCTTGCTGAGCATTGCTCAGCTGCCCTCTGGGGCTGCTCTTCTGCAGGCTCTCAGCCCCAGGGCTCTCAGCTTTTGCTCCTCACAGAGCTGCTCCAGGCCCCTCAGCAGCTTTGCAGCCTCCCCTGCACTCTCTGCAGCACTTCCCTGGCTCTCCGCAACTGGGGAGCCCAGAGCTGGACCCAGCCCATGCCTCTCTAGGGCAGAGTAAAGGGGCAGGAGAACCTCCCTTGCCCTGCTGCCCACCCTCTCCTCCATGCCCCCCAGGACACCATTTGCCTCCCTGCCCCCCAGGGCACATTGCTGCCCCATGGGAACTTGCTGTCCCCCAGCACTCTCAGCTCCTTCTCCTTGCAGCTGCTTCCCAGCAGGTCCCCCCTCAGCTGTCCTGCTGCAGGAGGTTGTTCCTGCCCAGGGCCAGGACCCTGCACTTGCCCTGCTGCACAGGACTGGGCTGTTTCCCAGTGGCTGCTCCACAGCCTCACATCCCACATTCATCACCCTGCAGCCCTCCTGCAGTTGGAACTTGGCAGCCTGACAAGGCTGGATGGAAACTCTGCCAGCAGCCAGTGCCCTGGGCACGCAGAGACTCCCCAGAGAGCTGCTCCATGCCAATCACCAGGCTGCAGCCACCCAGGGCAGCTGAGATGTCCCTGTCCTCCAGTGGCCAGGCTGTCTGAGCCTGCACCCAGCAGAGCCAGGAGAGGCTCATTTGGGGTGGCAGAGGGGCTGAGCTCAGCCTCTCCAGGCTGCTATTGTAGGCACTACACAAACGAGGGCTTGGCCACACTCGGGACCATCTCTCTCAACCTCCACCCACTGGGGACTGGCTGTGGGAGCTTTGGTTCAGCCCCTGGAGCATCCCCAAGGCCACTTCTACCTTCTCCTGCTCCTGCCTTTGTCCCTGCCACCACATTCCCCTGGGACAAGAGCAGATGGCACCTGCTAGGAGCAGCTTAGGAGAAGCAGGGCTCTGGGCTGAGGAGTGGGTTTGCACAGGAACCACTTTGCACCCCTGAGGTGCCCAGGTTGAGGGCCACATCTTGGCCATGGCCTTGGGGGAGTTACCTACTGGCTGGAGGTGGCAGCAAGGGGACAAGGGAGTGTTGGGTGTGGGAGCTTCAGGTCAGCCCCTGGAGCATCCCCAAAGCCACTCCTACCTCTTTCTGCTCCTGGCTTTGTCCCTGCCACATCCTCCCGGGACAAGAGCAGATGGCACCTCCTAGGAGAAGCCTCCTGCACGGTCAGGGAGATGCTGGGGGGAGAAAAGAGTCTGTGATGGGGACAAGGAGAAAGGCTTTGAGCTGGGAGAGGAGAGGTTGAGAGTGGAGAGGAGGAAGAAATTGTTGAGAGTGAGGGTGGGGAGAGACTGGCACAGGTTGCCCAGGGAGGCTGTGGATGTCCTCCTCCCCAGAGACATTCAGCACCAGGTTGGATGAAGCCTTGAGCAACCTGTGCTGGTGGGAGATGTCCTTGCCCGTGGCTGATCTTTAAGGCCCCTTCCAATCTGACCCACTCTGTGATTCTATCAAACCCAGGGGCCCCAGGCTGAGTCCTGCCCTTTGCAGCACCGTTCCCAGCCCTGAGTAACGAATCAGACCCTGGGAAACAAACGAGATTGGGGAATGTGGTCAGGCTCCCTCCCAGAGCAGCAAAACCAGCATGAGGAGCCCCCTGACACAGAGGGCAGCAGACCCATGGGGCTCCCAGAGCATGCCAGGGACCAGGTTGAGTAGAAAATAGCACTGAGAAATCCAGTACAGCCCAGCCCAGGCTGCAGGGTGCCAGGTAGAGCTGGCCCTGGAGGTAAACCCAGCCAGCACCATGCCTGGAAAAGGAATGAGAAAGGCAAAAGCCATCCAGGGGTGGGAAAAAAACGAGATAAAGCAGGAAGAAAAGCCTGGCAGGCAGGCAGGGAGCTGGGGTGCAGGCGTGAAGGGATGATCTGGCACAGAACAAAAGGGGAGAGGAGGAAGGAGCAGGGAGAGAGGATGGTAACCGCCAGCGGAACAGGCAGAGATGGGCACGGCTCAGGGTGGGGGAGAGGGAGAGGAGAAGCACTTGAAAGAGCTGTGCTGGATTCAGGAGGGGGAAGAGAAGTGGGGGGGAAAGAAAGTGATAAATAATTAAAGGAGATCAAAGGAGGCAGGCAGCAGCAGAGGCCTAATTGCAAGGAGCCATCCTGAGCTTCGCCAGCCCCAGCAGCCAGCTCCCGAGGCGGGGGGCATGCGGCTGGCAGCAGCCATGCTGAGCAGGGAGGGCATGGCTGGCACCACTGACAGCCCTCGCCAGAGCCCCTCCATGGCCTCCTCCAGCCCTCAGCCCCCTGAGCCAGCAAGGAGACTCCAGCAGCTGGGGGGAGCAGAGAAAAGCCTGAGGGGAAAGGGGCTGTGGGCATCACCACCCCAGCGTGGGCTGGGGACAGGGCACCTGAATGGCTCCTGCTGTGCCCAGGCTGACATTGGGCATCTGGTCGTGGCCTGGTGGCTGGAGGCTCCCATCGATTTGGGCTCAGCTCACACAGCCCTGCTGGGTGCTGGAGTGGCTTTGTTGGGTCTCCTCCTGCTCCCCCAGAGCTGCCTCAGCCTCCCAGCCCTGGGCAGGGAGTTTCCTTCCCCATGGATTCATCCAGCAGCTCCAGAAGCCCTGGGAAGCATTTTGCACCCTCACCCTGCTGCCCCACGTCCTGTCCTCTGCCTCCCTCAGCCCACCCAGGAGCTGCCACTCGCTGCTTTCCCTTGGCACCTCCTGATTTGGAGGAGAAAGAAGTGTGGAAGGAAAGAACCACCCATAGGTGCCCTTGCAGCCCTGAGGACCTCCGAGCAGTCCTCACCTGAGCCAGCCTCAGCTTCCACAGACCCATGAGCTGCCCTCCCACAGCACCACCAGCACAGGAGATGCCAAGCAGAGACCCACTGTTGGCCACCAGCCCTGCACTGCATCCTCCCACCGTGAGCAGCTCCCAGGGTCTATTCTGTGACACCACAGCTCTGTCCCAGAGCCCCTGAGAGGAGCTCCCTTGGCCAGCAGGTGCCAGGGACAGGCAGGGCAGCGGCAGAGCAGTGGCAGAGCTCAGTCTGGGCACCTTATCCTCTCCCAACAGACAACCAAATCCCCTCCCCAGCAGCAGCCCCTGCATGCTAATGGTGCCACCTTCATTATCCAGCCATCTGCTCCTGAGGCCTCCTCTGGCCTCCTTCAAGGACAGGCAAACAAACCCTTCAGCCTCACACAGGAGGATCTCCTCTCCCCCTGCTCTGCCCTGGAGAGGCCATATCTGGGGGGGGCTGGCTCCAGCTCTGGGCTCTCCAGTTCAAGACAGGCAGGGAATGGCTGGAGAGAGCCCAGGGGAGGCTGCAAAGCTGAGGGGGCTGAAGCAGCTCAGCGAGGAGCAAAGGCTGAGGCATTCCAGACCTGCCCCGAGGCACCCACCTCACAACAACCTCCTCCTCCTCTTCACATCCAACCTCCTGCCTGCCACTTTGTGCCCCTTGCTGCCCCTTCCCCTGTCCCTGGGCACCACTCACAAGAGTCTGGCTCCAGGCTCTTCCCCCCCACAGCTCCTTTAGCTCTTGCTGAGCATTGCTCAGCTGCCCTCTGGGGCTGCTCTTCTGCAGGCTCTCAGCCCCAGGGCTCTCAGCCTTTGCTCCTCACAGAGCTGCTCCAGGCCCCTCAGCAGCTCTGCAGCCTCCCCTGGACTCTCTCCAGCAGTTCCCTGGCTCTTTGCAACTGGGGAGCCCAGAGCTGGACCCAGCACTGCACACGTAGCCTGCCTAGGGGAGAGAAGAGGGGGATGAGGACCTCCCTTGCCCTGCTGCCCACCCTCTCCTTCATGCCCCCAGGACACCATTTGCCTCTTTGCCCCCCAGGGCACATTGCTGCCCCATGGGAACTTGCTGTCCCCCAGCACTCTCAGCTCCTTCTCCTTGCAGCTGCTTCCCAGCAGGTCCCCCCTCAGCTGTCCTGCTGCAGGAGGTTGTTCCTGCCCAGGGCCAGGACCCTGCACTTGCTCTGCTTGAACCCCAGCCATGGCTGGTCCCCCTGAGAGTGCATTTTCCCTCTCCCCTTTCACTACCTCCCCATTTTGGCAGCTCTGTGGACAGCAGAGGCCGGCCCAGGCTACCTCACCACAGAGGGGTTCACATGAGCAGGGTCTGGTGGACCAGAGGCCACACCTGGTGGATGTTTAAGAGAGATGTTGAGGTGCTGGAAGGTGTTGAGAGAAGGGCAGCAAGGCTGGGGAGGGGCCTGGAGCACAGCCCTGTGAGGAGAGGCTGAGGGAGCTGGGGGTGTGCAGCCTGCAGAAGAGGAGGCTCAGGGCAGAGCTCATTGCTGTCTGCAGCTCCCTGCAGGGAGGCTGTAGCCAGCTGGGGTTGGGCTCTGCTGCCAGGCAGCCAGGGACAGAAGAAGGGGACACAGCCTGAAGCTGTGGCAGGGCAGGTCTAGGCTGGATGTGAGGAGGAAGTTCCTGGCAGAGAGAGTGATTGGCATTGGAATGGGCTGCCCAGGGAGGTGGTGGAGTGGCTGTGGCTGGAGGTGTTGAAGCCAAGCCTGGCTGGGGCACTTAGTGCCATGGTCTGGTTGGTTGGGCAGGGCTGGGTGCTAGGTTGGGCTGGCTGAGCTTTGAGCCCTCTCCCAACCTGGCTGATTCTATGATTCTATTCTGTGTTGGCCCTGCCCCGGTGCAGACATGCAGGAGGTGGCAGTGCCAGCCAGGAGCTGCTGAACAAGGCATGGAACCTCCCCAGATCAGCCACACCAAGCCTGTTGTGACCTGCCAGCCCCAGCGAGCCAAGGCTGAAGGGGGGCACCAGCTCCTCTGCGAGCTGCCTCCACCCCCTCTGGCTATGCTCTCTCCCCGGAGCTGGGCATGCTGCCAGCTCTGCCCAGGCAGGGGCTGCGCTCACCCAGCTGCCATTCTGCCCTCCTTTGCCTTGCTCCTGCCTCTCCTGAGCATCACCCAAACCGCATCGCCCGTCCCTAGGCTGCAAGGGCTGCCAGCCCCACCCGAAGGCAAAGCTGCTGCTGCTGCCACCTCCGGGCTGCCAGCCCCCAGGCTGAGACTGCGGGGGCGGCTCTGTTCCCCTGCCTCTAACCCTTCCACGGAGTCAGGAGGGGAAAAGTCTTCTCCCAGGATGGAGGGCTGCCAGCCTGCCCCCTGCCCCTGTGCTCACCCCAGCTGAAGCCCCCTCCGGGGACCCCGCGGTGGTGGCAGCGAAAGCCCTGAGCTGCGATGTTCACCGCTCGCTTTGCTCCCCTCCCACCGCGCAGCCCCAGCAGCAGGAGGGATGCTGCGCCCTGGCATCTCCCCACTGCTGCACCTTCGCTTCAGCGCTGAACCCACAGCTGCCCTGGATCTGACATCTGGGCCGTGCTGGGGGGCTGAGCTGCTCAGGGAAGAGGCAGCTCCCTGCACAGCCCCAGAGCTCTGATGGCAGATGTCTGGAGTGCTGTGTTCAGTTCTGAGCCCCTCCAGTTGAAGAGGGACACAGAACTGCTGGAGAGAGTCCAGCACAGAGCCACAAAGGTGCTGAAGGGAATGGAACAGCTCTGTTAGGAGGAGAGCCTGAGGGAGCTGGGGCTGGGAGCAGAGGAGCCTGAGAGGTGACCTCAGCAGTGGTGATCAAGATGTGCAGGTGAGTGCCAGGAGGCTGCAGCCAGGCTCTGCTGGGTGATGCCCAGGGACAGCACAAGGGGCAGTGGTGGAAGCTGAGGCAGAGGAAGCTCCATGGAGACCTGAGGAGGAATTTTTCCCCTGTGAGGGTGACAGAGCCTGGCACAGGCTGCCCAGGGGGGCTGTGGAGTCTCCCTCTCTGGAGATACTCAAACCCTGCCTGGATGTGTTCTGTGTGACCTGCTCTGGGTGCTCCTGCTGTGGCAGGGGGGTTGGGCTGGCTGAGCTCTGGAGGTCCCTTCCAGCCCCTGACCTTCTGGGACTCTGATTCTATGCTTCCAGATCACAGAGGTAAAGTCTGCTGAGAGAGGAGGACAAAACCCAAGAGGCCTGAGCAGACTTTCTGCCTCCTCTCAGAGCTGGCCACAGCAGCCTGGTGACCTCCAGGGCAGGCAAGAACCAAGGGCTGCTGGCACCATGCCTCAGCCAGGCAGCCACAGCAGCTGGCAGGGCAGAGGGTGAAGGTCACATCTCTCCTTAGAGACAACAGCAGGAGACAGATTCCAGGGCAAAGTGCTGGGAACATCCAAGCAATTCCTCCTTCTCCTGAAGGAAGGCTGCTCCCCAGGGGCTTTCCTCCTCTGGGGAACCTGCTCAGAGGGAAGGGCAGGGGTGGGAATCCCAAACATACCCTTGAGAGCCCTCTCCAGCCTTCCCAGCGACTGAGTGACCTCCAAGCAGGTCACTCCCAGCCAAGTTCATGCCTCATTTCCACCCAGTGTCCTCCTAGCAAGCAGGGAGCCTCACCTCCCTTCCCAAAGGATTGCAGATTTCCAGGCACAGACAACAGCTGCCCTGGGATGGAGGTGGAACAAAGCCCAGCAGACTCAACCCCCAGCCCCTGCCAAAGGGGAAGGGACATTGTTAGCAGCAAGGGGATTTGAAGGAGCCTCTGAGGAACCTGCAGTCTGCAGGTGCTGGGCATAATCTTCTTCCACCTTCAGCTCTTCCCCTGCTGTCCTCAGGTCCTGACTGCTGTGGGCAAAAGCTCTCTGCTTGGCCATGCAGTTTCCCTCAGCCTTGCTGGGCCTGGGCTGCTGACACAAGACAGAGAATAACTTCACTCACACCATGAACCTCAATAGCTGAACCTCTCCAACCCTCAGCCACCTGCTCAGCAGCTTCCTGTCACCATTGCCAGGCTCAGCTGGGCAGACCAGGCTGGGGTGAAGGGCACCAACCCGAGCAGATGGCTACAGCCCATCTATCAATAGCCTTGCCCAGCTCTGGACACAAGGCTGCAGCCTGAGTAGAATAGAATAGAATCATCCAGCCCAACCTAGCACCCAGCCCTGCCCAACCAACCAGACCATGGCACTAAGTGCCCCAGCCAGGCTTGGCTTCAACACCTCCAGCCACAGCCACTCCAACACCTCCCTGGGCAGCCCATTCCAATGCCAATCACTCTCTCTGCCAGGAACTTCCTCCTAACATCCAGCCTAGACCTGCCCTGCCACAGCTTCAGGCTGTGTCCCCTTCTTCTGTCCCTGGCTGCCTGGCAGCAGAGCCCAACCCCACCTGGCTACAGCCTCCCTGCAGGCAGCTGCAGACAGCAATGAGCTCTGCCCTGAGCCTCCTCTGCTGCAGGCTGCACACCCCCAGCTCCCTCAGCCTCTCCTCACAGGGCTGTGCTCCAGGCCCCTCCCCAGCCTTGCTGCCCTTCTCTCAACACCTTCCAGCACCTCAACATCTCTCTGCAATGGAGGAGCCCAGAACTGGACACAGCACTCCAGGGCTGGCCTGAGCAGTGCTGAGCACAGGGGCACAAGAACCTCCCTTGTCCTGCTGCCCACACTGCTCCTGAGCCAGCCCAGGATGCCACTGGTCCTCTTGGCCACCTGGGCACACTGCTGGCTCATCTTCAGCCTACTATCCACCAGTACCCCCAGCTCCCTTTCCTCCTGGATGCTCTCCAGCAGCTCTCCTGCCTCTTTCAGCCTGGTGGAAAGAAGGCTCTGAGAAGACCTTAAAGCAGCTTTCCAGTACCTGAAGGGGTACAGGAGAGCTGGGGAGAGACATCTGATAAGGGCTGGGAGTGCCAGGATGAGGGACAATGGCTTTGAGCTGGCAGAGGGGAGAGTGAGAGCGGAGAAATTGTTGAGAGTGAGGGTGAGGAGACACAGGCACAGGTTGCCCAGGGAGGATGTGGATGTCCTCCTCCCTGGAGATGTTCAAGGGCAGGTTGGATGAGGCCTTGAGCAAGCTGTGCTGGGGGGAGGTGTCCCTGCCCCTGGCAGGACTTTGAGACTGGATGAGCTTTAAGATCCCTTCCAACCCAACCCATTCCATGACTCTGTTATCATCTTGCCACACACATCCCATTTACTGTTTGAACACTGCCCTCAGCATTTACTGCTCTGGCCAGGCTGTGTCCTCCAGCTCTGACACCCTCCTCTGCCCCCCTCCAGCACCACCTTTAATCTTTAATTCTATTAATACCACCTAATAACCACTTTGTTCCAGGCCTGCTGGGCAACAACTGCCAAGGCTTCCATTCCATTAGTGCTGCTGTAAGGAACCCAAGCCCCAGCACACTGCAGTGCTGAGGAGATGAAGTGTCAAGAGCTGTGCTGGATGTCCCCTGCCTGCCTCCGTGTCCCACAGGGCAGGAGAAGAGCCAAGCACCATCTTCAGCAGTGTCACATCCCTGAGATCCCCTTCAGAACCATGAATTAAAATAAACTCCCCAGGTCATAGAATCACAGCTCAGGGTTGGAAGGGACCTCTGGAGATCTTCCAGTCCTACCCCCCTGTCAGAGTAGGAACAGAGAATCCAGCCCTTGGCACACAGGAACAGATCCAGGCAGGGCTGGGAAGGCTCCAGAGAAGGAGACTCCACGACCTCTCTGGGCAGCCTGTGCCAGGGCTCTGGGACCCTCAGTCAAGAAGTTCTTCCTCATGTTGAGGTAGGACTTTCTGTGCTGTAGTTTCCATCCCTTGCCCCTTGTCCTGTCCCAGGGCACAGGTGAGCAGAGCCTGTCCCTGTCCCTTCCTTCCTGCCCCCCCAGCCCTCAGCTATTGATAGACATTGATCAGATCCCTCTCAGCCTTCTCCTCTGCAGAACATACAGCCCCAGGGCTCTCAGCCTCTCCTCATCAGCAGTGCTCCAGTCCCTGCAGCATCCTTGGAGTATCACAGAATCAGGCAGG
>WAAF01019149.1:8209-45425 GCA_013400475.1 Tricholaema leucomelas | reverse complement strand
CTTCCAACCTGGTTAATTCTATGAATCTATGCGGTTTGTTTCTTGGGAAAAGTATGAAACACACCACGGTTGTAAAGATTGAAACCATTCTATCAACCACTCACTGAAGCAGCTGGCTGAGAGAGTTGGTCTTTACTTACAAAGCTGCTAATTCAAGCAGAAGTCCCCAAACTGCTACAGGGAAAGAAAATACAGGACCTGGAGTATTTAAAAGGCTATCTCCCATAATAGATTTTGGCACCTCAAAATCACTGTCTTCACACTGACAGATTTCTTTTGCTGCTAATTGCTCATACTTGCTGTCTTCCAAATCTGAGTAACTTGTGATCTGCTCTTCTCTACCAATAAAATGCCTTGTCTCCTGCAATCCTCTGGGTCTTTTTGTCACTACCCATCTGGGATGTTTGCATACCTGACAACCTGTGAGCTTGCTGGGTACAGAAATACCTGCTTCCATTAAAATCTGTAAATGCAGATACTGGCACATGGATTAGGTTACAAGGGTCAGGGATCAAACACAATGGTGTCACTTGGGAAGGATAAGGCAAAAAAAGTCCCCCTCTCCTCACAGAGTGTGCAGCTGCCACTTCAGTGTGCATGTATGGCCAGTGAGCCAGCAAACCCAGTGCTTGGAGTTGTCATGTATTTCAGTACCATGTCTGTTTGTAAGCTAAGCCACCCACTACTCGTCTTTCTTCTGGTATTTCTTTCATAGTTCTTTACACCTGGAGAGATTTTTGAATCAGACTGCTCCCTGAATAGCAAAGCTACCCTCAGCAATGCTGAATAATTCATATTTTTACATATTTACTGACAGCCCAAAGCTTTTTCTAAATGTCCCAAGTGCTTAAAGAAAAGGATGTGTGACCTCTCTGGCAAAAGATAAGTATGTTAGTAAACCATCCTTGTAAAGCTGTAGCCTACTCTTTATCCCTCATGGTGGGTCCCCTGGATGTTGCCCATCTGCCTGATTTAAGCTGCCATAAGCTCCACAGCAATCACCGGGGCCAGGGAGAAATCAGATATTCCTGCAGGGCTCTGGCAAGAAAAGGATTAGAGGTTGGAGCTTGCAATCACAACTGATCATATAAAATGAGCAAGAGATAGGAGTCTCTAACAAGCCTGTGACCCATCAGAAGTTTGCAGACAGATAAAATATTTGATACTGAGTCAACCACAACAGGGACTGAATGTGAACTAAACCTTTCTGGACTTTGGTCTTTAGACTTCCCAGCAAGAGAAGTTCACCTAGAAGGCAGTTTCCTCAGAATATGGGATGAGCAGTCTAACACTTTTACATATACACAAGCAAAATGAATTTTAAATAGATTGAGCAGCAAGTTTAGTAGATTATTAATTTGCAGATTCTGGAGGAATATGGTAAGGTGAAATAAAAGGCTTCCTCAAAAATTACTCAAGTGGTCCTGACAAAGGTCATGTTAGCAATATTGAAAACTGTTCAAAGTGCTGCTACTGAAGGTTAGCCAACAGCAAGGCGTCTGGAGAGCAGGAGAGTGTGGTGGGGTGTCTCTGAGATACACAGTGTTAAATAGGCTACCATCTGCATTCAGAAATATTCCTGTGCAGGAGCCGTGCTGAGGAAGAAGTGTTACCTGGCTGCTGCTCCTGGAGAGTACTGGACAGGGAGGAGGTGTGGGCTCAAAGAAAAGAACCATGGCTAGAAAATAATGCAGTGAAAATCATGGAAAATGCCATTTAGTTCCAAAATACAGCTACTCACTGGGGCAAGTCTGGGGGCAGAAACACTGAAGGAGGTTTAAGACTGGTAACAAATGGTTACCAGTCGTAAGTGATACATATATCTGCAGTGCAATGGGCTTGCCAAGGTACTATTCTTTACTGATTTCCTTGGTATCTGAGCACTGCAGAGATTATATAAATAGACATATTCTCAAGAAACTCTTCTCCCTTCTAGGATGTGTTAGGAATTTTATTTACCAGCTTTTGTGTTTTGTAGTGAAAGGGTGGGCTGAATTGAAAAGGCAAGGGCTTGTATTCAGGCTTGGCTACAGAAAGATCATCCCATTCCTGCAAAAGGAAAATGAAGGCTGTACTGACATTATTGCTGGTAGCACTCCTCTGTCCCGAACTGACCAGGGGGAACCCTGATACAGGGAGGACCGCTGCCCCTGATAACTGCTGCTGTGAGCACTTGACTCTGAAGCACACTCCTGCTCAGGAGGGGGAGCTTCAATCTCAGCTGCTACCGAAGGACCAGCCAGAGGACTGCCCAAAGCACCAGCATGGTACCTTCACAGCAGTGCGTGTGGGAGAAGATGTAGGTTGCTGAATTTTCAGGCAGATGACACGATATTTCATTTCACTCTATTTCTAGAAACTCTGAACTCGTTCCTAACTGGTGTACAGAGCATTAGTGGGGGTGGGAGGTGGCAAATGCATGATTCAGCATTGCTTAGGTCTTCACTCTTCAGTACAGGCTCATCATATGCAAGGAAAGAGCTTTTAAGTGAGGGTGGGAATAGGCTGTTTTCTTGTGAGGTGGTCCAGAAGGATGCCCCTGGGAGAGGGGTGTGTGCATCTGTCTGCACATGCTCTGGCTCTGTCTTGTAAATCTGTTCCACTTAATTCACAAAGTTTTAAGTTTGAAGACCTGTTTCCTATGGAAGGAAGTTTCTGCCCATTTTGTCACTCTTATGTTTAAGCCTGTTAGCCAGTTTCAACCATCTTTGAGGAGGGCCCTTAAAAATAGTAAGGTCCTGTAAATTTCACCCAACTAAGGAAATAAAAAGGAGAAAAAAAACCCCAAACCAAAACAAACAAACAAAAAAGCTGTGTGCATTCCCAGATTGGCCTCCAAGAGTCCACAGTGCTGCAGCACATGCCAACCTGCACATCTTCACTTAAGTACTCTTCCAAGGCAAAAAGAAGCTGTTTTCATGGAGGCAGGAAGAGATAAGACCTAACTGCACTACAATTCATTTCAAAAGCTGGTCAACCCCAAGGCACAAACCCTAAGAGACCGTGCATGGTCATTTCTGTTGCTTACTGGGCTGCTCCATCCTGCTCGGGATTCAGCCCAGGCCCCAGCAGCTGGAAAGTTCTGGCTGCATAATGTCAGGGACTGAGGTCAGGAACAGCTGAACAAACCCTGTGTTTCTGCACAAAGAGATCTTAATGGGAGGAGGAGAAGGAGGCAGTGTCCAGGGTGACCCCAGATAGTACACTGTTGTCCATGAATCGTAAGTTGCTCTGCAATCACAAGGCTGAGCCCTGTCCATTTCCCCCCAGCATAATCCTGTTAAAGATCACAGGGCTGCAGCTCGTTATGCGAGAAGAATTTGACCTACGCTTCCCCTCAAGCTGCCCTAATGAGGGTGAGTCTGTGGCGGGGGCTGTTGCTATGCTGAGAGCAAGGCAAATGAGGCAGGTGTTTGGGGAAGACACTGTGTTTTCTTAGTTTTTAACTGCTAATAAGGCAGTGAAAGAGAAACAGTACATTGACTGATTCAGTGTGTCTTGGGACTGGAAACACCCTCCATTTGCAGCTGCTCTGTTAACTGTCCACCCCGGGACTAAAACAGGGCATCAGCTGGAGAAGTGCATCTTCTGTGTGTTTCCTTTCACGTAAAATTACAGTGGTGGGCTTATTCCATGCTGCTTTAGTCTAGCTACAGCTTCAGTGCATTATAATCTCACCCTGAAGAAGCTGAACTGGAGCTGAAGCATGATTATTAAGTAGCAGAGCAATAAAGTGACACTCTCCTGGGTGCTAGCCCACCCTGGGCACAGGCTTCTTCCAGAAGCAGCACACTCTTCACACAGACCCAGGCAGAGAGAGTTTGTACCAGGGACGACCCTGTGAATCACAGCACATCAGTCCGTGAACATTAGAGGTCAGTTAATAGTGAGGGTTGCTTTGTCCCCAGAAGTCCTCGAGCTTCCTGCCTTGTAGAAAGTTAGATGCTTGCAACTGTGTCATGCTTCATGAACACTGCCATCTGCAAAAGAGAAAAAAGAGACAAATCAGCCAAATGATCTGAAGCCACAGTGAGAGAGAGATGATAAATGATGAGCAACAGCAGAGTCGTCAACTCCATCCAAATGGAGTATTAACTGTTCCTGTGAGTGCCAATAAAGGAAAAAAAAAGGTAATATTTTGTGATGTCTTGGGATGTTCTGCTTGAACTTCCTAAACATCAAAATTGACCAAACTTCCCTGTGTAAGGCAACTTGAAATATTGCTGATATACTGCCCGGAAGCCTGGCAGGCAGCATCAGAAAGCTTTGGATAAGGCTGTGCAGCAGAATTCCAAAAGATGGGCTCCTGGCACAGGGGCTGTGCCCTGGCTCTGCATCATAGAATCGTAAAATCATAGAATAGATCAGGTTGGAAGAGACCTCCAAGATCATCCAGTCCAACCTAGCACCCAGCCCTATCCAGTCAACCAGACCATAGCACTAAGTGCCTCATCCAGGCTTTGCTTGAACACCTCTGGAGACGGTGACTCCACCACCTCCCTGGGCAGCCCACTCCAATGCCAATCACTCTCTCTGTGAAGAACTTCCTCCTAACATCCAGCCTATACTTCCTCCAGCACAACTTGAGGCTGTGTCCCCTTGTTCTGTTGCTGGTTGTCTGGGAGAAGAGTTCAGCCATGAGTTCCCTCTCACCATGAGTATACAGCATTCTCAGGGGATTCTCACAGTATCACCAAGGTTGGAAGAGACCTCGCAGATCATCAAGTCCAACCCGTTACCACAGAGCTCAAGGCTAGACCATGGCACCAAGTGCCACATCCACAGGTGTTCAACAGGTCTGAAGCACTCCAAAGCGCACTTCAACCTGACAGAGCAGCACAGCTTGCTGCTAACAGGTAACAAAGCTGTGCTTTGAGAAAACTATGGCTGCAGCTGCCCCTGGTAACATTGCTTTAGGTGTATTACAAAAAGCTATTAAAAACATTTCACTTGTAGTCGTTTCTGTCCCACATTCCTCCAAGATGGATGGAGAAGAACTCCCTAGCCTGGCTGTGCAGGCAGTGTCAAGCATGGCAGGGAACATGGGCTACTCAACACTTGGAGATTGCTGTTTGTATGAAGCCCTCATTCTTGGTTTTGTTTCAAAGCTTAAATGAAAATTTCAGAATTGCCCAGGAAACAGAAACCACAGGAAACTCATACTGCAGGCACAGTTTCCCTCCCTCCCTTTGGTGAAACATGTTTCACAGATGTGCTGCTTCAGTGATGTGGCCTGTGCCGTTACAATGGAGAGGCTTAAGTGCAAATATTCATCTGAGTGGTGGAGATGACAGGGGACACACCAGTTTTAGCTAGAGGTTGCCAAGTGCTTCCTGAGTCCAAATTGTATCAGGGAGTGTAAAAACTTTGTGTTCTCAGCTATTGGATCTCTGGCAGAGAAGGACTTTGGGAAGCATGAAAAATATTGGTGGGTTCCTGAGGAGCAAGGAAATTTGAGGGGAAATCCATGCATGGTACTGATGCATTCCTGCTTGCCAAGCAGCTTTGGAAACCCTCCTGTTTGAATGTTCATGGGAAAAAAGTTGCTTCTGAGAGGTATTGGTAAGGTAGTGTTTCCTCCCAGAAAGTGTTTCCTTGGAAAATTGACTACTTGTGATGGTTTGGGTGTTTCCTACCCCCCCCCCCCCACTTTAGAAATCACCCAGACTAGACTCAACTGGCTCTGGAAATTTGAATGNAAAGAAACGGAGGGTGCAGTTAGAGAGAGGGAGATGCAACTCGGAGCTCGCCAGAAGCAGAAGTGGTTATCTATGTTTTTATTTCTTGTTCTTATACATCTCAGCAAGCCTATGAGTGAAGTAGACATCACCATTGTTTTAATTTCACAGCCTGTAATCTAGTTCTTCTCACCAAAACATTTTAGTGAGGCTCAAACTCACACACTAATGTTTCTCCTCATGTAGNCAACCCCCACCTGGCTACAACCACCCTTTAGGTAGTTGTAGACAGCAATGAGGTCACCCCTGAGCCTGCTCTTCTCCAGGCTAAACAACCCCAGCTTCCTCAGCCTCTCCTCATAGGGTTTGTGTTCCAGGCCCCTCCCCAGCTTTGTTGCCCTTCTCTGGACCTGTTCCAGCACCTCAACATCTCTCTTGAATTGAGGAGCCCAGAACTGGACACAGTACTCAAGGTGTGGCCTGACCAGTGTTGAGTACAGGGGAAGAATAACCTCCGTCCTCCTACTGGCCAGAAAATGCATTTTGGCCACTTCTGTTTTCAAGTGGAGACAAATAAAATACATAGATGTGTCCTTCAGATGAGCTAAAGTTGAAACCCTGGGTTGCAGTGGGCATGGATAGTCCCTGTTCAGGATGGGCCCTTGCACACAGCGGCATTTGCGGATAGAGAAGATGCAGGCTCTATAGCCAGACATCAACACAGAGGCAAGAGTTACCCTTCTCCTTTGCTACCCAACTTGCTGTCTTACTGAATAACTTGGCTGCAGCTAAACTTGGCTTTGCTACCCAGGCTTCTTTTAATAAACTTAAGTCTCTGTCAGAGCGCTCCAGAAAGTTTGATATAACATTATTGCTGAATAAACAGAAACCAATATTGAGTGGATTTGCTGGTGAGTGCATTCAAGACCTCAGCTATAATGCCACAGTTCAGAGGGATGCAAAATACCGTAGATCCCCTGTGATTTATAGCCACCTAGTCTGTGCCTTAAATCAGTTATGGGCAGGCAAAGAAAGTGAGACCGACCTACTACAAGTAAGACTTGCCCATGAGAAAAGAAAGAGAACAGAATGAGATAGCACCATTCTGGAAGTAGTTTGAAGCTCTGATGAGCCTCTAAATACCTTCTTGAGAAAAGATGATCCATAACCCCAAACACATGGGACTGGTGGGAATGTGTTCATTTCAGTGGGGCAGGCTCCAAAGCCAACAGTGTCCTGTGTAGCCCTTCCCATGACACAAAGCAAAGTCCCCGCCAACCTCAGCCAGAACCAGGAGAAGTTTCTGTAATTACCTGCATCACTGTTTCTTCTCTTCACCTCTCCACCAGTACCATGTGCCAGCAGATTCTTACTGACCTCTGCTGTTCCTCCAACTCAGGAGGTCAATCTGCATTTGTGTGGTTGCACCAACTGCTTGCACCTAGAAAACCTGGGTCACACTAATGGGGAGACAAAGCTGGAAGGGGTTGCACTCAGCAGGAGAGGTTTGGAGGAGAAGAGTGTTCAAAGGAAGCCAGCAGATTAAAACTCTGAGCAACTACATGAGCATGTTGGAGGCATGCACGCAAGCAGGCCAAGACCAGTCGTTGTTTAAATGTTTCTCAGCTGCCCAAAAGCACCCAGGAAAAGTTAATTGACATCTGAAAGAGGAAGCTACATGTGGTCAAAACAGTATTTCCCAACCTTGTGGTTACCAGAGAAGTCCCAAAAGGACCACAGACCAGAGGTAAAGTGCATGGCAAGTGCAAATGGACGGGGGAAGCTGTGTCTGTGGAGTTTATGCTTCTGCTGCTGGGTGATAAAAGGATCTTTGCTTCTCTCTCTGCCCCTAACTTATGTAGACACAGGTTTACCACAGCAAACTGCTGCCAAGCAGCTCCTTGGAATGGCACTGTAGATGACTGACTATCAAGCTGCTTTCAAATGGGAAGTGTAGGAGAAGGTGCCCCTGGAGGAAAGGTCAGAGATGGAGAATCAATACGGAACAAGCTAGAGGGAGAGAATAAAAAAACAAAGAAAGAGATGCTGGAAGGTCAAAACAAAGTGGGAGGAGAGATTAACAAGAAACAAAACATCTGAGGAAGGAGACAAGAGTGAACCCAAGACCAGATGAAGTAGCCAGGATTAAAAATAGAATGGTCCTATAGGACTGATGTGGAGATCTGGGATAAGTATTTCTCAGCTTTGGTTTAGACTCTACAGTTAGCATGTATTGGAGCTGCTGACAGAGAGGAGCTTTAACATGATCAACTTAATCTGTCTGTGGGTGCTGCCTGGGACCTCTGAGCAAGCTGTGAAAGCAGCAGAAAGGCTGGTCAACATTCAGATGCCCGGTCCTGTGGTGTCCTGTCTGCCAGATGTGCTGGGACTGGCAGTGGCTCTGATACCGGCAAGAGCTTTATTTAGCTTAGGGTCTGACCAAGCACCCTTGTGACGTTGCCTCTGACAGCACCAGTAGCTGATTCCAACCCCAGAGCACCTGAATGCTGTATGATTTCTTGTTCCAGCAAAGCTGAAAAGAGTTAACACCCCCACGGTTCTCCTCCGGAGGAGAGAAGATGGAAATGTTTTATACTGTGCTATTTTTAAATTGTTCAAGAAACATATTACTAACAGAACAGCATAACTGACATTTCCCAGAATCAGCCGATGAAAATGCACAGCACAGCTCCTCTTGGGCTGTCCAGGAAAGGTGGGACTTAAAATAGCTTGAAAATGTGAAGAAAAAGCAGGAAGCTATTACACAGCTCTGTATGGAACATCCCAAAGTCCATTTTAGCTGTTAGCCATTGTACTTAAGGCAATAGAGAACAATTAGTCAATGAGACCACTCAAAGGTTTGTTTCTCCACTGAATCCTAAATTTAGCTTCAGCTCATTTTCAGGGAGAGGTGGAATGAAAGGGCCAGAGACTGAGGCATCTATCCAGATGTTACAGAAACCTCTGTAAAAAGGATCTTCTTTAAAGTGAAGGGTCTCCAGCCATTTCGGCTGTGTGATGGCACCCTATGATGTTGACATCTCTCCACTACCACCTGGACTGAGACCCACAGACTGGCTTCACGTGATCTGCTGAATGACTCACATGTTCCTTACAGAGGCAGCATGTGGCATCACTCAGTGCACACAAAAGTCACTCAGAAACAGGCACAGGTAGGGCAACTCATAAAAGCTGCATACAAAAGGGTCCAAGCTGTCCTGTATGATAAAATAATTGCTGCTGTGCTCAGACAGCAGAGCATTGTCTTTCTGAGGGCTTTTTATTTCTGAGGGCTGTTGAAGATAGATTTTGCAGTGGTTGTTCCAGACTAATTTCCATGGAGAATAAATTCAAATATGGATAAACTCAGACTCTTCTGTGGCCTGTGTGAGGGTGGAGGCCAGGCGAGGAAATGACTCTGGCCTCTTCTGAATTTGTAATATCCAAATGAGCACAGCTCCTTGTCGAAATAAAAAGAAAGGTGATAGAGCTGACACTGCTAGGAGCTGCTTTGCAGTGAGAAACAGGTGTCTTGAAAAGCCTGTCAGAAAACATCCTTCCTGCTGGAGTGGATAGTAAAATTTCTGCACAGATCATAAATGTGTCTCTCTTGCTTCTCCTTTGTTTTCCTTACAGGCCAAAACAAATAATCCCTTGTTTCCCTTGTTTTTGAGGAAGCAGTTCAAAACTCAGTTTCTGCGTTGCAGCTGGCCAGCTGTCACTGTGAGCAGTGAGCAAACTCCAAAGCGAGTGTCTCCTGTCAAATGAGGAACACCATCCTTGGGCAGCTCAGGATGCCTCAAAACACTTTCAGTGCTGATATGGAAAAAAGGGATAGAGAACATAAAGTGTAGGCACCTAGTTAATTCATTACACTGTGTGAACACTGATATAAAGCATCATCACTCAGATAAACACAAAGGAGGTGGGTTAAACTTGAGAGGGTCATGAAACACTGTCATGGAGAAGAAGAATACTATATTCAAAGATGACAACATCGAAGAGTCTAGCCAAGAATGTGACCCACAACTGATGCAGGTGGATTCATAGAATCATAGGATCGATCAGGTTGGAAGAGACCTCCAAGATCATCCAGTCCAACCGAGCACCCAGCCCTGTCCAGTCTACTAGACCATGGCACTAAGTGCCCCATCCAGGCTTTTCTTGAACACCTCCAGGGATGGCGACTCCACCACCTCCCTGGGCAGCCCATTCCAATGCCAGTCACTCTCTCTAGCAACAACTTCCTCCTAACATCCAGACTAGACCTCCCCCAGCACAACTTGTGACTGTGTCCCCTTGTTCTATTGCTGGTTGCCTGGCAGAAGAGACCAACCTCCCCTGGCTACAACCTCCTTTCAGGTTGTTGTAGACAGCAATGAGGTCACCCCTGAGCCTCCTCTTCTCCAGGCTGCACATCCCCAGCTCCCTCAGTCTCTCCTCATAGGGTTTGTGTTCCAGGCCTTTCACCAGCATTGTTGCCCTTCTCTGGACACTTTCCAGTATCTCAATATCTCTCTTGAATTGGGGGAGCCCAGAACTGGACATAGGACTCAAGGTGTGGCCTGACTCAGGTACAGGGGCAGAATAACCTCCCTCGTCCTACTAGCCACACTATTCCCAGAACTAACTGTAATAACCCTACCCCTGTACTGAATATGTATGATTTTGTAGTATAAAAGGTGAAGGTGTGCAAGGGCTCCCTTGTCACCCAGCACTGATTAAACATGCCTTACCTAATAACACTTTGTGTGTTGTGAGGTCTCATTTTCCATAGGTCAGTGCTGCCTTCGAACCAAATGCTGTGTGCATGGTGTCCCAGGCCATATTCCAAATCACCTGCTTCTGGTGCTGCTGCAATAGGGGGTGTTGAAGACAGTGTCTCCCAGTCTTTGAAGGGCATGCATGAGAGGCCAAGTTAATGCCTGCAAGTGTAACAAGCATATCTAATGCACAGTTTGCTGTGCCTTCCTGCTTACAAGCCATCATTTGTAAATATTTGTGGTGCTACCTAGCAAGAGGCAGGCGAGTGGGGAAATATTAACAGGTACCAGTGGTAGTATAGATGTGCCATTGAACAACATACAGCACTAGGAACTGCTGGAGGACCTGGTATGAGTTAGACACTGAACAGTCCCTATGCACAAAGACACAGGTGTGCTTTGATTTAATTCTTTGTGCTTATCTCATGGAAGAGATCCAGAAGCCCGGTGGTGACGTTTTCAGTCTGGCTGTGACAGTGCCACAATCCGAGGGGAAAAAAAAAAGTTCTCCTGCAAGAAGGCTTCAGCTTTGATGCTCTCCTTGTCTTTGTAAAAACCTCAAGTTTTCTTTCACAGTGAGAGTCTCTGCAAAGCCATACCAAATGACTGGCCCTATTTTCCTCTATACTTCTCTCCTCCTGCTTGAGCTCTGCCAGTGCAGGCCACCAGCATTTTCCTGATAATGGCCATGCACCTTTGATCAGGTGGGGGGGGTCATGCCACTTGCAATTCCCTAAAGGCAGGTTTTTGCGTGCTGAACAATATCCTATCCAAAGAACAGACTGGCACAGCTCTGGCCTGAACAAACTCTTACCCTCTTCTGTCTAACATCTCTTATCAAAGGACATCCAAGCTGCTTCGTGGACACTTAATCAATGAGCAGAGTGATAAGGTGCAAGGATACTGCGAGGCTCTAGGCCATAAGGATGCAAAAGCTGTTGCAACAAGGGGTTAAAAGTTTTGTCCAGGGCTGCAAAACAAGTGGGCAGCAGAGCCAGGAGTTGACACTTCCACTTCTCTTAGACAATCACTAGAGTAATCTTCCCTCCTATCAAAGTAGCCCTTGGAAGGAGAGATGAGCTGTCAGCCCACAGCTTGGATGGCAACACTCTGTGCTGGGTGAGGAACTGGCTGGAGGGCCGAGGCCAGAGAGTGGTGGTGAATGGTGCCACATCCAGCTGGTGGCCGGTCACTAGTGGTGTCCCTCAAAGGTCAGTGCTGGGCCCCATCCTCTTTAACATCTTCATAGACGATCTGGACGTGGGCATCGAGTCAGTCATCAGCAAGTTTGCAGATGACACCAAGCTGGGGGCTGATGTGGCTGGGTTGGAGGGCAGAAGGACTCTGCAGCGGGACCTTGACCGCCTGGACAGATGGGCAGAGTCCAAGGGGATGGCGTTCAGTAAGTCCAAGTGCTGAGTGCTGCACTTTGGCCACAACAACCCCATGCAGAGCTACAGGCTGGGGTCAGAGTGGCTGGAGAGCAGCCGGACGGAGAGGGATCTGGGGATGCTGATTGATACCCGCCTGAACATGAGCCAGCAGTGTGCCCAGGTGGCCAAGAGAGCCAATGGCATCCTGGCCTGCATCAGGAATGGTGTGGCCAGCAGGAGCAGGGAGGTCATTCTGCCCCTGTACTCTGCACTGGTTAGACCACACCTCGAGTACTGTGTTCAGTTCTGGGCCCCCCAGTTTAGAAGGGACATTGAAATCCTTGAGCATGTCCAGAGAAGGGCGACGAGGCTGGTGAGAGGCCTCGAGCACAGCCCTACGAGGAGAGGCTGAGGGAGCTGGGATTGTTTAGCCTGGAGAAGAGGAGGCTCAGGGGTGACCTTATTGCTGTCTACAACTACCTGAGGGGTGGTTGTGGCCAGGGGGAGGTTGCTCTCTTCTCTCAGGCGGCCAGCACCAGAACAAGAGGACACAGCCTCAGGCTGCACCAGGGGAAGTTTAGGCTTGAGGTGAGGAGAAAGTTCTTCAGTGAGAGAGTCATTGGACACTGGAAAGGGAGGTGGTGGAGTCACCGTCCCTGGAGCTGTTCAAGGCAAGATTGGACGTGGCACTTGGTGCCATGGTCTAGCCTTGAGCTCTGTGGTGAAGGGTGGGACTTGATGATCTGTGAGGTCTCTTCCAACCCTGATGATACTGTGATACTATGATGATGAGAAGGAGCAAATGGGGAAAGTTCTATGTGCAGGAAAAAAATTAGCATATCCATTTTATTTTACATTTTGTGTGTGCAAAATGGGGAAGAGGTGCTGCAATTTGCCTAGCGGGTGGGTTCCACAAATGGAAATATTTAATTAAGTGAATTCTTTTCCTAGTAGTACTTTAAAAGGTTATATCCTCAATTAACAGTGCATTAGACCTAGCCCGAGCCCCATTTTGATATGCTCAGTGGACTGTGAGGAATTTACTGTCAGCTTAAGAGAGACAAAAAGGTAGAAGTCAAATTGATGGCAAAGTGCAGTTCCTGGCTCCTTGTCCAAGCACCCGCATGCCTCATTACCTTGGTTTAAAGCCAATAGACAAGCTTAACAGAGCTGTTTATTACTCCCTCCCTTTCCATCTATACCAAAAAGGAGGTTTCAGCTACAAATCCTCTCTTTGCTAAGTTGCACTTTGCTCTCCTTTTTCTGGATAGCTACCTGTTCTCAGGCCATCTTACTCCGGGGCGGCGTTGGCACGCAGCTGATAAATGCCACCTGCTGACGACATCTCTCAGGCCATTTCAAGCAATATCCTGTTTCTGTACCAGCTGTTTCTGCAGGGAACATTATCGTACCCTGCTGCCAGACTTGGAGCCAAACGATCCTGGGGAGGTGGGGAGAGGGTGTTAATGAGATAATAAAAGTGTACACTTGCTATTTTCTACTGCAGTGTGAATGTGGTGTTTTTCTGGACTGCTTAGCCATTGCAGCATGGCTCTGTCAAAAAGAAAGGTAGATTCCTTGTTATGACTGCAGCCATTGCAGCATTGCACCACGTGAATTGGCAACATCATCTTCCTCTCTTTATCAGAAAGCAGCCTTCTTGTTTGCCTTCAGGTCTTGTGTGGCACACACATCCCAGAGTGGTTTTCAGTTCTGTTGCACCAACCAACCTACCATAAAGACACCTCTAGGCAATGGATATAAATGAGGGACGTAAGTGTCCCCACTACAACAGTATCCCATGTGCTTAAGGGCTGGGACCAGCTGAGTGTCTCCACAGGAAAGTCATAGCTTCAGAAAAGGTGTTAACTTGTCCTAAAATTGTCTACCCACCTTAGGTATGGAAAACATTCAATGGGGAAAACAAAGTCTCAAAGCACAAGTGCCACAGCTGGCGCAGGAGCAGCTGAGCCACATCCCCATTCCCATCCCCTTCAGCACTGCCAAGGCAGTTCCATACAGAGGAAGAGGCCAGAAAGTAGGAGAGACACAAAATGGCCTTTCTTTCCTGCTCATTGCTCGTTGAGAACCTGACTCCTACCTCTGAAGTGTTCACACTGTTTGTTGCCCTCTAGGTTTATTTTCTGACGAGAGAGGTTTCTGTGGCCAGTTCTCAATTCTTTCTGGAGGCTCTGCTGAAGAAGGCTATGCTTAGCCCATACCTACAGCCTACTACATAGTTCTTGCAGTGATTAATTTCCTTCTGTGCCGAGACCATTTCATGCTGTAGTGCTAGATAGAGTCTTAGCAGTTCATCTTGGTCCCTTTTTGGCCTCCTGTATCATCCTGTCTTATCCCCAGTATGTCAGTCATTTCCAGCAGGAACCTTCCTTTCAGATGCCTCCATCAGCAAATGCTCCCAAACCACAAAATCTGAAAAAAATATGATAACAGAAGTAGTCATCTTAGGTCAGCACATGTTTGAAAAAGCCAGAAGTAGGGGTGAATTATGCATGTGATTTTGTATTCAGGTACCCTAAACTTTAGCAAAGGCTTGGTCTGAACGGTCCTGCTATTCCTACAGTCTTACTTTTCCTGAACAGTCCTATTCCACCTTCATAGAAATGCAAACAGAGCTCCCACAGAACCAGTCTGTGAACTTAAGTTAATTAGTCAGCATGCTTGGGGGGAACACAGATTAACACCTGGCTTCATCCCTGCTGACAAGCTGTCTTCAAAAACCTGTTTAGGAGGCAAGGGAGCCCTTCAGCTGAGAGGAGGTTTTAATGAGATCTCTGCATGCTAACCTGGAGTGCAGCAGCAATGACTTTGCTCATGCAGCCTGTGTGTAAGTGGGAATGTGCAGTGGGGGCGAGGCAAGGGGCTCCAGCACCCTGGTCCACCATCGTCTGGCAGAGCGAGCAGGACACAGAGGTTGCTTTTCTGCACTCACCTACTTCCCTTTGGTTTTAATAGGAATTCGTTGCAGCTGTAAGCACCACTCCAGTTCTTCTGAAGCATTGTGAAAGAATGTGATGATGTAGCTTTATTATTTTTAGCCTATTTTCCTAAGTGAATTGTGCTTACACAAATACGTCTCTGCAGCCCTACCCTCCCTGCCCCTCTCACACACACCCTCATAGCTTTTGTATCCATATATTAGATTTAAACTAATTTGAGAGGGAGCAGAGGTCTCAGAGCTCTGAAGGGTAGCTCACACTTCTGGCATGTGGGTAGACATGGCATGCACACACACAACCCTGCTTGCAAGTCTGCTGCCAGCAGGTAGGCAGCTATAACTCAGCCCCGGTTGGTACCAACGGCAGTTCCTAGCCAGCCTGCCGGCACGGCTGTCACCTCCAACCTGCCCTTGCTGGGACTTGCTCTTGCAGTTGTGAAGTAGATGGGTGTGGAAAAACATGGGAAGAGTCAAGGATGGGACACAGGGGAATTGCAGGAAAGGCTGAAGGCTTCAAGGATGCAAATCTGTGGCAGATGGGACTTCAGCAGTGCTAGCACTGAGAAGCCTCCTGCTCTGAGTCAGAGCAATTGGTGTCTTCAGCACAGCTCTAAAGAAGTTTGTTTAGAGTAATTCTCAATAAGTTCTGAGTGGGAATTAAATGCTGTTTGATTGGGTTAAGGAAAAGGTGTCAGAACTTGCTCTGGACTGTATGCAGATTATGTTTCTTAGGACAAAGGTCAACCTGAGCTGAGGCAAATACAAGGGAGAAAGGAGTGTGGGGGTCCTTCCTATTTCTGGTTAAAAAAAAAAAGAGTCTGAAAGGTAAAGCAAAATCCAAAAGCTTGGAATCCCAGGATTCACCCTTCCAGGTGAAGACAGTTCTACCTTAATATGCAAAGACTACCAAAGCTGTGAGGCACTCGTTATAACACACATAAAGCCTCGGTGAGGTGAGAAATAATTTGCACAGCGATTGCAAAAGGTGTTGAGCAAGTCTTTGTGTGAGCTGCTGCCCTGTGTGATGCTGGATAGGGCATCCCAAGCCCTCCATAATACCAGGTCAGTTTGGCAAAGCAGAGATGCTGCTGTATGTGAGGGACCTCCCAGGGATTTCAACAACCTGGCTCTGATTTCTGAGGCCTCACGAGCCAAGGAAAAAAGGTGGCGGGACTTTCTGCGTATAAATGCAGGATACGTGGGTATCTGTGTCATCATTCCTCATGGCCTTGTCTTTACTCCGGCTATCAGCATGATAATAGCTGTCCAAACAGCCCAAGGCAGCCCCTGCTCTTTCAGCATGGGCTGCACTTTCAGCATGGGCTTCTCTTTCAAACGCTGCAGCTACAGCAGTTTGGCTTTTCTTTTGTGTCCAAGCACTGTCCTTCAACATCTTCTCCAGCAGAATGGACCTGCCAGAGAATTGGGCTTTCTGAGGAGGGTGTTTCTTTGATGGTGCTGGATAGGAGCTGATATTTCAAGGCAGAACCACACCTAACATTAAGTCTGAATATAAGCTTTTTGTCTGTTTTATAACTAAGACTCTTTTTTTTTCTTTTCCCAAGTTACTATGGTCAATAGCCAATCATTCAACAATTAGGACATTATTTTGTTCCATCAAGCATAAAGCTTAAAGGATACTCAATTCCATTTGAAGCTGCAGAGCAAGAGCTTCTTACCTTGAAGCTGGAGTGCTCCTGAGTGGCAGGAGACCTTAGCTGCTCCTGGGCTCTGCCTGCATGTGCCCTGGCGAGAAACACTGGCATCAAGCTCTTTTCTGAGTAACCTCTCATTTTGGAAGTCTCAGTATTTGCCTGCATCACCCGAAGGCTCTGATTTCTGTTGACAAAGTTGCTGACAGTTTTCAGCTTCTGTTGTTACTGGCTGCTTCTCAGAAATATAGCACGAGTATAATACATTTGGGGTTCGGTTGGGTTTTATTATTTAGCTACATCAGCTTTGTCTGACTGTACTTCCATGACAATATTCCAGTCGACTTTTATTACCACAAGGGCTCATAATCAAAGAGAAATGTGAAATTACCACAATATCAGCTTAGCTATTGTTTTTGAACTAAGGCATGCACTTCTATGAGAAGTGTACTTCAAAACAGTCAACATACTCTGACATTGCAATTTCTGAGTAGGTCAGATCTGACCTTATTAGAAATCTGTAGAAGATGGTGGCATAATACAGAAGTGTCCTTTCTCAGTAGCTAAGTGGAGTTCAAAGGCAGACCTTTCTGCATTCAAAATGCCAAAATCTGATTAAAAAATATATTTAGACTACTCATCAAAATAAAATAAATCCTCTGTCCCCACCATGACTACATGATACAATAATTATGTTTAGGCTACTGAAATGGTAAAGTGCCTATCACTCAGTAATTTGACTCATGGAAGTCAAAATAGAAGCCAGTAAAATCACACCAGTCAGGTCATTGATGACTCAGGCAGCAAAAATCAAGGAGTTGACTGAAAGCACAACACCTTTTAAAGCCATAAACCACTACAAAGTTCTGTTTCTACCCATTGTAGAGGATGATAAAGCGTAATGATGGATGCATGTGACTCCTGCTATCATTTCTTTGCAAAAGGGGAAATTCCCAAAGCAGCCCTGGAAACGATGACCCATGTAAATGGAACCTGCAGGAGTCTCTTCAGGCAGCAAGTGAAACAGTGGAAGGTGAAGGGAGCTGTGGAGAAGCAGGCACTTGGCCAAAACTTGATCCTGCTGTATCCTGTCCATGTTGGCTGGACCTTAAAAAGGTACCTGTGCCAGCTGAGTTGTTTCCAGGCATGGACAAAAGGCAAGCTGTGATTGCTGGCACTGTAGCATTTCTGAGCTCGAAAATCTCAGCTTTTTAGTGTTCAGGGAAAATATAAGAGAAAAAGCATGTTCCTCTTGCCCTCTTCCCATGCTTTGCTGAGGCAGCATGGCCAGATCCAGAGACATTGATTCATGTCAGTGAAGCATCACCTCTGAGAGCCCCTGCAGCAGTTCCTCTGAAGCAGAGTTCAGCTTCCCCAGGGTGAGGAAAAGGGACATATTTCTTACTAATGGGGATAACTTCGCTGGAATGCTGTGTACTAGAACAGTGTTTGAATGAAAACCGGAAAAGCTCTCCTATGTTCCTTCTCCCCCTTAGTCCCATGTAGCAAGGTTGTCTCTCTGTCCCCTTACAATTACAATCCCATCAGTAAAGGAGCTGTAGGGCTCATTACCTGGCTGTGTAAGAAAGTACATTAGCAGAACAGATGGAGAGCTAGCAGTAGAGGCTGAAACAGAATGGTGTGGCCAGCAGGAGCAGGGAGGTCATGCTGCCCCTCTACTCTGCACTGGTTAGACCACACCTTGAGTACTGTGTTCAGTTCTGGCCCTCAATTTAAGAAGGACATTGAGATGCTTGAATGTGTCCAGAGAAGGGCAACGAGGCTGGTGAGAGGCCTCGAGCACAGCCCTATGAGGAGAGGCTGAGGGAGCTGGGATTGTTTAGCCTGGAGAAGAGGAGGCTCAGGGCAGACCTTATTGCTGTCTACAACTACCTGAGGGGTGGTTGTAGCCAGGAGGAGGTTGCTTTCTTCTCTCAGGCAGCCAGCACCAGAACAGGAGGACACAGCCTCAAGCTATGCCAGGGGAAATTTAGGCTTGAGGTGAGGAGAAAGTTCTTCACTGAGAGAGTCATTGGCTACTGGAATGGGCTGCCCAGGGAGGTGGTGGAGTCGCCGTCCCTGGAGCTGTTCAAGGCAGGATTGGACGTGGCACTTGGTGCCATGGTCTAGCCTTGAGCTCTGTGGTAACAGGTTGGACTTGATGATCTGTGAGGTCTCTTCCAACCTTGGTAATACTGTGAGACTGTGTTCTGAAATATGCCCTTGGGCACTCTCCGAAGTCTATTTGTTTTTATAAGAGGATTTTAACATTCAGAAGTTCACAGGAAGCTTGTCTGCTTTGAGAAGGTGTTATCTTCCCTGGCATAGAATCATAGAATCAGCCAGGTTGGAAGAGACCTCCAAGATCATCCACTCCAACCTAGCACCCAGCCATGTCCAATGAACTAGACCATGACAATAAGTGCCTCATCCAGTCTTTTCTTGAACACCTTCAGGGACAGTGACTCCACCACCTCCCTGGGCAGCCCATTCCAATGCCAATCACTCTCTCTGGCAATGAACTTCCTCTTGACATCCAGCCTAGACCTCCCCCAGCACAACTTGAGACTGTGTCCCATTGTTCTGGTGCTGGTTGCCTGGGAGAAGAGACCAACCCCCACCTGGCTACAGCCTCCTTTCAGGTAGTTGTAGACAGCAATGAGGTCACCCTTGAGTCTCCTCTTCTGCAGGCTGAACAACCCCAGCTCCCTCAGCCTCTCCTCACAGGGCTGTGCTCCAGGCCTCTGGCCCTATTAGGAACATGTTCCAGTACCTCAACATCTCTCTTAAATTGAGGAGCCCAGAACTGGACACAGCACTCAAGGTCTGGCCTGACCAGTGCTGAGTACAGGGGCAGAATAACTTCCCCTTGTCCTACTGGCCCCACTGTTCCTGATCCAGGCCAGGATGCCGTTGTCTCTCTTGGCCACTTGAACACACTGCTTGTGAGCTAACATTTCTGGTCATTACTCCAGTGCTAAGACTGTCAAGTTGATCCACACAGAGAGCAGCACCACCAGTGCAGTGAGCTGTACCTGATGCACTGCGAGTGGTCCTGAGCAGGACTGGTGGGAACCCCCACAGAGAGCAACCACCCTTGGAATAGGAACTTCTCAGACCTCAAAGTGATATTAAAAGATGTTTCTCTTTTTGCTCAGCTGTTTTGGCAGCCATGCTCACTCTCTTTGTCAGCAGGAGAGACATGTCTGCATTTTGACAGGTGGCACAGGGCTACATACAGACCAGCCCAGGGAGCTGAATCCTGTTATCCTACACATCCAACAGTCTCTTTGCTTAACATTTTCCTATAGCATGTGCTGATCTCCTTGTACCCTTTATGGCACAGGAGTTGTCCTTACCAATCTGTTTGCTCATTGTGTGGTTGATTCACATCACTGGCAAAAAACACACTGCTTTTGGCCTATGCAGAACGTGCCTTACACAGAGATGTATGAAGCATCCTTCCACTGCCTGCAGGGCCAAGATGTATTTCCTTAGCAGAGCCAGCTTTCTGCATGGTACAGAGCAGGCTGAGGCCTTCTGCTGGAAAAAGGTCCAGCTTACTGCATCAGTGACCATTTCTGCTGTCCTGAGTAGGAACACAGAATTGCTCTACTGAATCATGTAAAGCTCAGAGACTACAGATCGTTTCCCAAGGAGATCATAGGATATCAGGGGTTGGAAGGGAGCCAAAGAGATTGTTGAGTCCAACCCCCCTGCCAGAGCAGGACCATACAATCTAGCTCAGGTCACACAGGAACACATCCAGATGGACCTTGAAAGTCTCCAGAGAAGGAGACTCCACAACCTCTGATGGCTACAAACAGTCACAAAAAGTCAAGCAAGTAGCAAAGACAAGCTGTTAGCAAAATGAGTGTTACTCAATTGCATATGAGTACAGAGTAAGGACAAGCACTGTCCCAGCTCCTGAGGCTGTCTGTACAACCGGGAGGAAATCAGCTTCTCCTTGCCATCTTATGTGCTGTGGAGGACTAACTAGTACCCTGGGGCGTGGTTCCATCTTACAGACTCCCACTACTTAGGCAATCAACTCTATAACTATGCTGGTGTGAAGAACCAAAGGCAAAAGGTTGTTTTGCCTATGGAATTGGAGACTGCCCTTCCACGCTGAGGTGCACAGGCTAGGAAGAGGATTTTTGTTACAAACTGTTCCAGTATCCTGTATCGATGCAGTGGAACCAGCATTTGTTGCTGTAGAGAAAGCAAAAAACACTGCTAGTGGAGACTACTCATGCATGTGTACCAGCAACACTGAGAACAGGAAAATGTTGCACATTAACCCCTCTCTCTTCTATTCCAAAAGTCATGGCAGTCTGGTGCAGTCCTCACTGACTGGAAAAGGGGAAACATCAGTCCCATTTTCAAAAAGGGTAGGAAGGAGGATCCAGGGAACTACAGGCCAGTCAGCCTCACCTCTGTGCCTGGATCATGGCGCGGATCCTCCTGGAGGCACTACTGAGGCAGGAGAATAGTGAAGAGGTGATTGGGTCCAATCAGCATGGCTTCACTGAGGGCAAATCCTGCCTGACAAACCTGGTGGCCTTCTATGAACAGGTCACAACATTAATAGATGAGGGGCAAGCAGCTGATGTCATTTACAGTTGGGGCTGTCCAGAAGAGGAGGCTCTGAGGTGACCTTCTTATGGCCTTCCAGTATCTGAAGGGGGCCTCCAAAAAAGCTGGAAAGGGACTTTTTAGGCTATCAGGGAGTGACAGGACTGGGTGGAGTGGAGCAAAGCTGGAGGTGGGGAGATTCAGCCTGGATGTGAGGAGGAAGCTGTTGAGCATGAGAGTGGTGAGAGGCTGGAATGGGTTGCCCAGGGAGGTGGTTGAGGCCCCATCCCTGGAGGTGTTTAAGGCCAGGCTGGATGAGGCTGTGGCCAGCCTGCTCTAGGGTAAGGTGTCCCTGCCCATGGCATGGGGGTTGGAACTAGGTGATCCTTGTGGTCCCTTCCAACCCTGAGTGATTCTATGATTCTGTGCTAGTTTGAAGCTAGCTAGAATGTTTTGGTGAGAAGAATTAGATTACAGGCTGTGAGAGGAAAACAGTGGAGATGTCTACTTCTGTCATAGGCTTGCCGACATGTGTAAGAATAAAAGCAAAACATAGATAAGGGAGTCTTCTCTCACTTGGGCTGCTTGCTGAGCTGCATCTTCTAACCTCACCCTCCGTTTCTTTTCTAATCCACTTTGTTTCCTAACCCCCCTGGCTGAACCTCCATTCTTCCTTGGGACTGGAGTAAGGTTTAGAGGGGTAGGGGGAAGGTGAAGGGGCAGTTGAGGGCCCCTTCTGAGGACTCAGGTTTCTGGGAGGGCTGTTGTGTTTCTGTATTACCTTTTACCTTGTGTATTTCTGTCTATAACTGTATATACTGTAAATATCTGCTTGTATATTGTGCTAGCTGTAAATAGAAGCTTCATTCATCATTCTAGAGTCAGCTGAGTCTAGTCTGGGTGATTTCTGAAGTGGAGGGAAGGGGGGGGTGGGTAACACCCAAACCATCACAGATTCTACATGGAAGAGCACCTCCCACAAAAAGGTTTTAAAAACATTTTCAAGTCATGCATTTTGCTGAATTAGCCTTCCTGGATTCCTCTGCAAGAACAGCAAATGATAACATCATTCTATAGGTTACTAAAATAAGCCACACTCACTGAGGCACATCCTGTTTGGAGCTGATGATATATAATTCCATGCAACCATCCAGTTCCTTTGTCACCATTTGACCAGATGGTTTCTCGAACTTTTTTGATCTGTTACTTCAAAAATGATTCTCCTTGCAATGTTAACTTGAGCTAGAGCACAGGTGTTGCCCTACTTTAGCTGCCATCTGCACACAAAACCCTTCTGTAGCTTAGATAGCTTGGCTTGTGTGGTCAAGTGGGCATAGTACATAGCTTTGTAGAATGGCTGCAGGCTACTGCCATAGACCACCCATGGTCCTCTGTGACTTCCCAGAATTCCCTGTGGAGTTTCCAGAAAGGATAAGCAAGATTTCCTACAGTGCTATGAGAAGTGTTTGTTGTGCATTTCAGCCTAAGATGTGGCTGCAATTTGTGCTGGTTCTGGTTTTGCACAAAAGTGAGCTTAAGGCTGATATGGACCACGCAGTACTTCTGCTATTACAGGTGCCAGGTTCACTCAAGGCCGAGTGATATGACCATAAGTAACTCCAGTTGCCTCTACAGGGAGGACTTTGCAAAAGTACAGCAGCCAAAACCAGCAACATTGGCATGGAAAGTCTATGTTATGTAACTGGTTTAACAAAATGAAACAAAATAAACCCCAAACTGAACCAAATTTAAAAAAACCTAATCCAACCCAAACCAATAAAAAAATCTAAACCAAACAAAAACCAAAACAAAAGAAAAAAGAAGGAAGAAATGAAAGAAAATATTTTTTTTTAATTAGAGAGGATTCCTTGAACCCTTCGCTCTATAAAGCTCTTTATTTAACCCAAGCTTACATACAAAACCACTAAATAAAATGAGGAGCCTGGTGATGGGATTTTAAGGAGTCTAGAGCACTTGCCCTTCTACCAAATGTTTGGATGAAATACTGAAAGAACATATCCAGAAAACAATGAGAGACTGTGTTTGACTCAGGGAGGAGGGGAGTCAGAGCAATTACTCTGCCAGAGGCAATCCTCTTCATCACAATGAGTAAGTGTTTACTGTTCCTGAGTGGGGTACAGGTGATGTGTACTTTACAGCAGACAAAGACGAATTATCTGAAGTAGATGACAGACACTGGAGCTTATTAGGGAGGTGAGTGGTCTATTCTGATTCTCCGCTTGGCTGTGAATAAACTGCCCAGTAATTCAGTGTAATATCATAGCATCATAGTATCATAGTATCATCAGGGTTGGAAGAGACAGAAGGAGCACAGAGCACAGAATGAAGCAGGTTGGAAAAGACCTCCAGGATCATCGAGTCCAACCTCTCACCGAACCCTTCTGCTTGCCTAACCCCTGGCACCAGGAGCCTCATGCAGCTTCCTCTGGAACCCCTCCAGGGACGGCGACTCCACCACCTCCCTGGGTAGCCCATTCCAATGCCAATCACTCTCTCTGCCAACAAGACCTCACAGATCATCAAGTCCAACCCTTCACCACAGAGCTCAAGGCTAGACCATGGCACCAAGTGCCACGTCCAATCCTGCCTTGAACAGCTCCAGGGATGGCGACTCCACCACCTCCCTGGGCAGCCCATTCCAGTAGCCAATGACTCTCTCAGTGAAGAACTTTCTCCTCACCTCAAGCCTAAATTTCCCCTGGCGCAGCCTGAGGCTGTGTCCTCTCGTTCTGGCGCTGGCCACCTGAGAGAAGAGAGCAACCTCCCCCTGGCTACAACCACCCCTCAGGTAGTTGCAGACAGCAATAAGGTCACCCCTGAGCCTCCTCCTCTCCAGGCTAAACAACCCCAGCTCCCTCAGCCTCTCCTCGTAGGGCTTGTGCTCCGAGTCCAAAAACATGCCACCGAGTCCAAAAACAGGTTAACTACTTTTACCTCTTACCAAGGCAGTAGTGCATAACATTGGATTCGATGTTGTCAGGAAGACAAAGATATGACTCAGGGTTTGTTTTTTTCCCCCCTGTCTTTGTTTTGTTTGTTTGTTTGTTTGTTTGTTTTTATGATCTAGGTGGTTATGTTCCAATCTGCTTGTAATGAACATGCAAGCTAAAAATAATCGGGGAGGGGAGTATAACAACAAAAGATACAGATATGTCACAGTGAAACATGCTAAACATGCAGCTATTTATTGTCTAGGGATGGACAGGGAGCAATAAAAACCTGCATGCAGCCCACATCTTTTGAGAGCAGTGTGTGTTTGTGAGACAGAGGATGTACTGATGCTTCTTACTGATTTTGATCTAGAAGATTGTATTTTGCTCTGTTTTTCATTAAATCTGCCACAGAAGGTCACCTGGTAACAATACCTTGCAGAATTGGCCTTTTTTTTCATTCAAGATCTGCAGTGTCAGTAAATGTTTGTCATGACTTGAAATGTACAACCTGCATCAGGAATTAAGTGAAATCATCCTGCTTTTACATAGAAAAAAAGTTTAGTCTTTAGAAGTACTACCAACAAAAGGTCTTCTCAGAAGCTTTTAGGTGGTTTGGATGCCAAAGTTATGTTGGTCAGTAAGGGTCAGGCTTCTAAATGATACTGTTTTCTAAAGCCTTTAAGGATGATATCTGTGTTCCTACAGAGGATCTGGAAAAGACTATGACATTTAAGATCTGATTTCTATCTTAGTACTGAATTGTGTGAGAGAAGTCACAGAGGGATAAAGGGAGGTTCCAATCAGCTACAGATAGGATGACTTAGTAGGCTGAAGATGAGCCAGCAGTGTGCCCAGGTGGCCAAGAAGGCCAATGGCATCCTGGCCTGTATCAGGAACAGTGTGGCCAGTAGGACGAGGGAGGTTCTTCTTCCCCTGTACTCAACACTGGTCAGGCCACACCTTGAGTAATGTGTCCAGTTCTGGGCTCCTCAACTCAAGAGAGATGTTGAGGTGCTGGAACATGTCCAGAGAAGGGCAACAAAGCTGGTAAGGGGCCTAGAACACAAACCCTATGAGGAGAGGCTGAGGGAGCTGGGCTTGTTCAGCCTGGAGAAGAAGAGGCTGAAGGCAGACCTCATTGCTGTCTACAACTACCTGAAGGGTGGTTGTAGCCAGGTGGGGGTTGGTCTCTTCTGCCAGACAACCAGCAACAGAACAAGGGGACACAGCTTCAAGTTGTGCCGGGGGAAGTATAGGCTGGACGTTAGAAGGAAGTTCTTCACAGAGAGAGTGATTTGCCCTTGGAATGGGCTGCCCAGGGAGGTGGTGGAGTCACCATCTCTGGGGGTGTTCAGGAAAAGCCTGGATGAGGCACTTAGTGCCATGGTCTGGTTGACTGGATAGGGCTGGGTGCTAGGTTGGACTGGATGATTGTGGAGATCTCTTCCAACCTGATTGATTCTGTTCTAGTCTAGTCTACTTTAAATAAGTATTGGAAGAAATGGCTGAGTCCATGCTTATAATGATGGTTTTTTTTGTTAAGGTATGTATGTCTTTGGTGATTTTCCTTGAAGCTGCAGTGCTGCAGAGATCTGATGTGGTGAGCTCCTCAGCTTGATTGCTTGTTTCCAAGTTTGTTTGAAAGTGAACAAGAGTGAAGGTGAAGCATAATGGCTCAGACAGTGAACACCACAATGCTTTTTGGTTTAAGATTCAGATAATTAAGCTCTTAAAGATTTCTGGGGCTGGCAATGCCATGTCTACAGGGAGCTAATTACTCCTACAACTGGTAAAATACCATTACAACAGCAAAGAATGACATTTTATAGACGAGCAATGGTGACAATCTCCTGCCCTGCAGCTTGCAGTTGGAAGTACCAGCCTGTAACCTCCCAGGTCAGTGGGATGCCTCAAGTGAGTGAAATCAAATTAGAAGCCACATCTCTGCTGTGAAGATGATTAGAAAGGATGCACTAAACTCTAATAAATATACAGACCAGAGATGTGTCAATCAGTGAAGATACACTGCAGACGTAGAGTCTGCACGGTTAGGCATGGCTTTAAGAGCACAGCAGTGGGCCCAGACGCTTGCTGACTCAACTTTCTTGTTTTTCATTTTGCTCTTTCATAGAGATTGTGGTTTTGGTCTCTACAAGTCTCTCCAAGGGCATCTGCATTGGTGGTTTTTTTTTTCTTTCACCAATAGCCCCAGAGGACTTCCACTTATTTCCCTTTCTGTGCAGCAACATCAGCAGAGAGGCTTTAATTTGTTTGCTGGAAGCATGTTTTCGTGGTGAGAATGGCATGCCTTCCTCTGAGACCTTTGAAATGAGCTCCACCTTGCATAATTGCAGGATTTCAGCTGTCTGGCTGCTGAAGGATCCATTTTTACTCAGTAACTTAATATCACTTACATCTTTCCTTAACTACAAAAGCCTTGATTTTTAATTCATGTAATTTCCCCATTGAGAACAGAGACTAAAGCATCTGCTAAAATCAATTAATGCCGTTATTTCTTGGAAAATAATTCAAAACAAATCTCTGTGTGGTGGAAGCTTAAACAACTTTAAGGGGACTAGCAATCACAGAATCACAGAACTTTAGAGGCTGGAAGGGACCTCCAGAGATCAGCGAGTCCAAACCGCTGATGATGATCCTTGACCTCCAGAGATCAGCAAGTCCAACCCACTGGATCATCCTTGAGGTCCCTTCCAACCTAAACCATTCTATGATTCTATGAACCCCCCTGCCAAGGCAGGCTCACTCAGGGTAGTTCACACAGAAATGCACCCCGGAGGGTTTTGAAAGTCTCCAGAGAGAGTTTCTTCTCATGTTGAGGTGAAAGCTTCTCTGTTCTAGTTTGTATCCATTGCTCCTTGGCTTACTGCTGCTGATCAGTGAAAAAAGCTTGGCCCCAGCCAACTGACACCTACCCCTCAGGTATTTGTACACATTGATCAGATCCCTTCTCAGTGTTCTCTTCTCCAGACTAAACAGCGCCAGGGCTCTCAGTTTCTCTCCATAAGTCCCACAGCCATCCTCTCTTGAACTGGGGAGCCCAAAGCTGGACACAGTATTCCAGGTGTGGTCTGAGCAGGGCAGAGTAGAGGAAAAGAAGAACCTCCCTAGATCTGCTGGCCACATTTTTCTAGATACACTCCAGGATGCCATTAGCTCTCTTGGCCACAAGGACACATTGCTGGCCTATGCAGAACTTGCTGCCCACCAGCTCTCCAAGGTCTTTCTTCACGGAACTGCTTTGCAGCAGGACAGCCCCAACCCGTACTGGTGCCTGTTGTTATTCCTCCCCAGAGAAATAACACTTGTCCTTATTGAACTTCTTAAGTTTTGCCTTCACCCAGCTCTCTAGCCTGCAATAAAACATCCAATTTAATTTACATGACACCTGTCAAAATTCAGGTACTCTTGGTTATGGAAATCATTAACTTATTATTAAATGGTCTTATTTCTCTTCCAGAGGACAGAAATCACCATTGCATTTATCTCAGTCTCACTGGGAAGGCCACTGGCTGAATAGTATCGATAGCCTGTGGTACACAGTACATATGTTTGTTTTATCCAGGGAAACAGAAGACTTGAGAAATGCCCATCTGGATTAGATCAGTGATCCACCTAGCCCACTGCCCAATTTCTGGCAATGGCAGGAGAAGAAGGAGGCATCTTTCTGTAGCTTGCTCCCCTTTCAACCTTCCCAGTAATCACAGTTGTTATACTTGTGGTTCTAGAGGGTATGTGCCTGCATATACCTTTAGGGATCCATGGAGCTGGGAGGGAGTGTTGATCTCCTGGATGGCTAGGAAGATGCTGCAGAGGGACCTGGACAGGTTGGGTTGATGGGCTGGGGCCAGTGGTATGAGATTCAACAATGCCAAGTGCAGGTCCTACACTTCGGCCACAACAACCTCATGTAGTGCTACAGACTGGGGGATAAGTGGCTGGAGAGCAGCCAGGCAGAGAGGGACCTGGGAGTGCTGGCTGACAACTGGCTGGGCATGAGCCAGCAGTGTGCCCATCTGGCACAGAAGGCCAATGGCATCCTGGCCAGTATCAGGAATAGTGTGCCCAGCAAGACTAGGGATGTAATTCTGCCCTGTACTGGCAGTGGTGAGGCCTCAAGCACTGTGAGCAGCTCTGGGCCACTCACTCAAGGATATTGAGATGCTGGAGCAGGTGCAGAGGAGAGCAGTGAGACTGGGGAGGGGGCTGGAGGGGGAGTCATATAAGGAAAGGCTGAGGGAGCTGAGGGCATTCAGCCTGGAGAAGAGGAAGCTTAGAAGGGACTTTATCACTCTCTACAACTACCTAAGAGGAAGCTGTATTTAGGTAGGGATCAGGCTCTTCTCCCAAGCTGGTCTGAAGCTGTGCCAGAGGAGGTTTAGGTTGGATGTTAGGAAGCATTTCCTCGTGGAAAGGATGATTAAGCCCTGGAATGGACTGCCCAGAGAGGTGGTGGAGTCACCATCCCTGGAGATCTTTAAGAAAAGATTGGTTGTGGCACTTGGTGGAATGGGTTAGCTGATGCCATGATGTTAGGTCATAAGCTGGGCTTAATGATCTCAGAGGTCTTTTCCAGCCTCAATAATTCTGTGATTCTGTATGTGTGAACCTGTGTCCATGAGCTGGTCTTGTATTTTTCTGAACCTGCTGATGCTGTTTGACTCGACATTCTCCTGTGGCAAGAAGGTCCAGAAGCAAATCACCCTATGTGTACGGATGGATGTCTAAAAACCAGGTTTAAATGCACCTCCTACTAGGTTGTGTTGTGGGTTTTCATGAACATCTCTGCACTCCTGCTTTACCTACTATCTCCACGGTTTTACAAGGCTTGATCTCTGCTTCTCCATCCTCTCAGCTTTTTCAGCTGTCCTTCTCTAACTCTACTACAACCTTCCTGAGATGTGGAGACCTGAGCTGCTCCCAGCTGCTGTGGGGGCACCAGGAAACTGCAGCAGCAAGATGCTGCCCTTGGCCTTGAGCTCAGTCCTTTTCTTGATGAGACAGAAGCATCCTCACAGAGTAGGGTGGGTGTCTATTGCTATGTGCACATCAGGACTAACAGCATGAAACAGCAGCCATTTGCCTATCAAACCAGCACAAAATTCCCTGAAAAAATCCATCAGGACCTCTACGGATACACTTGAAGACTGAATTAGCCATTTATTTTGGTGGCTGCTGTTTTTCAAATGGGATAAAGGGGGAAAAAAACAGCCCCAAAATCTGAAACCCTGCCTGGAGCTCTTTCATCAAGCCTCATTTTTTGTCTTGTTAACATTGTAGAAAATTACATTCACCAGGAATGGCCCAAATTAAAATTGTTAGGCACACTGAAACGTGGAATTTTTATGTTTGTGGATTTCAGCCAGCTTCCTGTAGCTCTCCTTGTTTTTTCTTGCCCCTCTGGGCAGTTTAAGTGATCCAGAGACAGAAAGAAGCTGTGGTGACTGGCGCCCTAACTGTGGGCTCCAGTTTGTGGACACCATCTGGGAATCTGCTTCAACTTAATACTGACTTATTTTTTCCTGTTACAATGATCCTCCAAAAAGGTAGCAGCCAGAAGCAGAACTCATGGCAATCCTGCACCACTGGAAAAATGATGCTTGTGAACATCAGAAAAGGGAGGATGGTTCAAAATTATGAGACAGCAAGCTATTGCAGAAACCACATAGTTTTTCTGGCCCTCTCCAATGTATTTTTTTCCATCAAAAGAAGGACACTTTGGCTTAGCAGCAGTAACTTGAGGTTCTATATGCCCTGCAAAGATCTCTCTGCAGCAAGCTTCCTGGGAAAAACACGTGAGGAGAAGCTAATCTGTTCCACACAGGCACAAAGAGGGGAGGGTTGATAGGACAGAAATGTGTCCAACTGCTACAAGAAATACCCAGGTCAGAGGCGCACACAGTGCCAATTCAACATTGAATTTCAACTGTGCTGCCAAGTAAACTTTCTGAAACTTCAGCAGCTGCATGGCCAAACCTGCACGAAACTTTTTCTCTAGTCTCTCCTTAATGCAGGCCTCTCCTCTGTCTTTGAGCAGAGATAAGCTCCAAGGACTCCCCAGCCCAGGCTGAGCTGGCACAACAGGTTGCCAATGCAAGGTGCTTTGTGCTTTTGAAGTTGCGCAGAGGAGGATGTTTGGCTGAGCTGTTTCGGGAGGGTGCCGAGTGTTTGCAGCTCAGCTGTCTCTCTCATGGTGGTGATGAGCAGGGCTGGCTCAGACAGCCTGCAAAGGCAACGTGAAGGCAAGCACAGTGCCTGCTCATCACTCCTCCACACTACTTACAAGAACAGAGTGGGAGCAAGTTACAGCAAGAGAAGCCTCTTGTCGCATAGGCCCATGGTCTGGAAGGCTGGAAGGCTGTTAGCATTTTGCACGCTTGTACCCCCTTGCAGAAGACACAGCCAGGGGAAGGGGCCTTCAGGGGTCAGAATCCTCACCTTCTGCAGTTAATCCCTGCAAAACCTTGCTTTGCCCTACCTGAGCCTTTTTTACCTCCTCCATCTGCTCAGCCCTACCTCCATCTTCTGAGAACACTTTATTCTCCAGGCAGGGCAGCCTCTGAGGCCACAGTTTCAAGGTTATCAGCTGCTTCATGCATCATATGTCAAACACCTTGACTGAATTGTTCTTCCCTGATACTGACAGCTCCAGGCAAATAAATATTTAATAGTTTATGGCAGTGGGAACTCTTAAAAAATTCTTGCCCTTGCTAATGCCCCCTCAGAGAAAATGAAAAACATCCCACTCCAAGGATGCTAGCAAATGCTGCAAGCCCCAGGCTAGCATCTCTGGAGGTGTTTAAGGCCAGGCTGGATGAGGCTCTGCCCAGCCTGATCTAGGGTAGGGTGTTCCTGCCCATGTCAGGGGCGTTGGAACTAGATGCTCCTTGTGGTCCCTTCCAACCCTGACTGATTCTATGATTCTGTGATTCTACGATCTCTGGGCTTGCATGCCAGGGCCTGAGTGCAGTGCATGTAACCATGCATGCTCTGCTTTTTGCCTAGCTGTGGGGCAAAACCTTCTGAGACTGATATGGGCTAATTCTTACAGTTCAGGTTTTACATCCCTTGGACATGTTTCCTTGCAGGCATGGAATATGCAAATGCTAAAATGGCCTTTCTCCAGATGGATAGGAGTGAGTTCCTACTGGATTGGGCAACCTGCTAGAGACCAGTGAACATGATACTCCATACATTAGTCATTCTCAATGAGAATGAACACCAGAATGAAACCCTTCTGGCTTTAAAGTGTAATCTTTCATGCTACTCAAAGAAAATAGGAGTTGTTTGGGGTCTTTAATAGGAATTGTTTGGGAGTTTTAATTTTTCAGAGTTACATGTGTCTCATAGCTTCTCCAGTTTCCCTTTCCTAATAGGTTACCACTGCTCATAAATTAGTTGATACTAAGGCAAGGGTAGCTTTTGTTGAGCTCTTTGTTGGCCAGGAAGGATCAGCACAGGCTATTTAACCTCTATGTTCAATGACTGTACTGCATCTCCATACACAGACCTGTCTCTTGATGCTTTTCCTCCTCTTTGATGGTTAGCTGATCAAAGACATTCCCATGTTTCCCTTAGACATTTATAAACACATCTGACTATACTTTAGACCAATTCAGTCTCTCTCATCCTCTCCTCCTGTCTTCTTTCTATAATTGCCCATAGTGAAGATGTAAACTTGCAGTAACACTTTAGGAGATGCACATGAACCTTTCACTGTGCATGCAGACAGGAGGACCTGGGTCAGCAGTTTTGAAGCTTGCAGACAGCTAAAGGAAAATGGTCACATGAAAAAAAAGATTGTGCGAAGGAACATATGTCACAGGAAAAATCAGCCAGTGTGGCTGAGACCAGGAGCTGGAATCAACTTGTCCTGGAGCTGCCAGCAGCCCAGGTTGCACAGGGATGAAGCTGAATGGCCCTGAGGCCAGCAAGGCTGTAAAAACGATGGACTTCTGGCTGCAACTTTATACAGTGAGCATTCTGATTGCTTTAGCATGCAAACATGCAATTACACTCCAGTGCCTGTGGGCAGCGTTAGAGTCAGCAGTGTGCAGATGTTGTCTGCATAGGCAGTTTCAGTCACTCACAAACTCTGTTATGCCTTTAGATTGAATCCCTATTCAGAGCACATCGGATTTCAGCTCTGTCCTGCTGGAGTATGGGCTCCTGCTTCATCATATTCACTGTGCCACAAGTACAGAATAAAGCTACCAAGTACTGAGCTGGTGTATTCCTTTTAGTGCCAATCCAAGAGTCAGATAAACTCCAACCTATTCACCAGTATCCCTGTAGTGGAGGGTCACATAGGCCCAAATATGCCTTGCCTTGCCTGGACATGTTTTCCTACCCAAACATGTTTTTTTGCCCAAACCAGAGGTAAACACATTAAATGGACAAAAGGGGCACAATAGGCCTGTGCCATAAAGCCTGCCCTGCCCAGGGTATATAATGTGGTTGTAAACAGGTTGCACAAGCCCACGCGCTTAGTGTGTGGTCCACTCATGCTCTCCCCATATCTAGGGGTACTACACCTGTGGACCCTTTCTAATTTGAATAGAATAGAATCAATCAGGTTGGAAGAGACCTCCAAGATCATCCAGTCCAACCTAGCACCCAGCCCTGTCTAGTCAACTAGACGGTGGCACTAAGTGCCTCATCCAGTCTTTTCCTGAACACCCCCAGGGATGGTGACTCCACCACCTCCCTGGGCAGCCCATTCCAATGCCAATCACTCTCTGTGTGAAGAACTTCCTCGTAACATCCAGCCTATACTTCCCCCAGCACAACTTGAGACTGTGTCCCCTTGTTCTATTGCTGGTTGTCTGGGAGAAGAGACCAACCCCCACCTGGCTACAACCTCCCTTCAGGTAGTTGTAGACAGCAATGAGGTCTGCCCTGAGCCTCGTCTTCTGCAGGCTGCACACCCCCAGCTCCCTCAGCCTCTCCTCACAGGGCTGTGCTCCAGGCCCCTCACCAGCCTTGTTGCCCTTCTCTGGACACCTTCCAGCACCTCAACATCTCTCTTGAATTGAGGAGCCCAGAACTGGACTTGAGCTCTGTGGTAACAGGTTGGACTTGATGATCTGTGAGGTCTCTTCCAACCTTGGTGATACTGTGAGACTGTGATACTGTGAACTGAACTGTTAGCTCCACGAGAATCAACCACATGGCTTTCGCTATATATATATGTTTTAGGACCACAGATACTGAACCTTCTATCTAGTGAGTATTTGGACTCCTGATTCAAGTTGCTAAGGAAGTTTATTAACTTTACCAGCGGCACTTTGTGCCGCCAGACTCTCTGACCAGGACTTTTCTAAAACCTTTACCAAGTTGCTTAATTTGGCTGTAAATAGACATTCTGTAAAGTAGTTTCGCTAACTGTATACAAAGAATTTGTGTGGGTAGCTGTACATAAGTTTGGGGGAAATTCTCTTTGTATATAGTAATAAATTATTTAATAACCTCAAATTTGCCTCAGATCTCACCCCAAACTGGGACTCAGACCCCTCCACAACAGTCCCTTTGCTCAGTCTTACATAAGTTTATAATCGTTTTGCTTGGAAGGAAACCTTTAACATCATCAAGGAGAACTGGTGCTGATAGATCACCACTAAACCATCTCACCCAGCACCAAAAGTACAGGTCTTCTAAATGCCTCCAGAGATGGAGACTCCAACAGTTCTCTGGGCAGCCTGTTCCAGTGCTTGACAACACTTTTAGTGAAGAAGTTTTTTTCCAGATAGCCAACCTAATCATCCCCTGGTGTAACTTGAGGCCATTTCCTCTCATCCTGTCACTTATTACCTAGGAAAAGAGACCAATACCTGCCTCACTACAACCTCCTTTCAGGTAGTTGTATAGAGCTGTCTACAGAGTTGTATAGAGATGCATAGAGGTAGTTGTATAGAGGTAGTTGTATAGAGCTGTCTAGAAAGTTGTATAGAGTCCTATAGAGAGGTCTCCCCTCAACCTCCTTTTCTCCAGGCTAAATGACCACAGTTCCCTCAGCCACTTCTTGTAAGATTTGTGCTTTTGCCAGCTTCATTGCCCTTCTCTGGGCACACTCCAGCACCAGATTGTCCATCCTGTAGTGAGGAACCCCAAAACTGAACACAGTATTCAAGGCACAACCTCACCAATGCCAAATAGAGGAGGACAATCACTTTCCTACTGCTGCTGGCCACACTATTTCTGATACAGGCCAGGATGCTGTTGGCTTTTCCAGTCACCTGAGCACACTGCTGGTGTTTACTGCTATAAATGATCAGAAACTCCTAACTGGCTTCCAAAAGCTTCCTAGAGCTCTGCTGGACTTTGCAGTCCATCCTTCTCTAGCTTGTTACTTTTCACAGCCTTGTTTTACCCTTCCCTATTTTTACCAACTGCTTCCACTTGATCTACATTTCAACAAAGTGAATCAGCTGTTTTCAAAACCTTCCTCACGTGGACAGACCTCTGATAACAAAAAGATGTGTCTAACTCCTTCTCCTAACCATGAAAAAAGAAAAGCAGGGAGTTTGCTTTCTGAGAGTGTCTCGTGCTGCAGCGTTTGTGTGCTGCCTGTGATTTTGAGAGATGCAATAAACACAATCAGCAAAGAGCAAGCAATAAGAAGGAACAATGTAGTTTTTTGTAGCCTTAGTCAAAAATAGTCTGCAGAATTAATTACTTCAAATGGTTAGGCAAGCTGACACAATTTAACATCTGTGCATTTAATACTTTTTGCCTGCATTTCAGCAGAGATAGCAGTGATTGGCCAGGGTTACCACGGCCATGTGCATGTCAACTAAATTCAGAACAGTTGTTAGCTCTAGATATTTGCTGAAAATAGCCTTTCTGAGCCATAGCAAATGATGCTGACAAATGTAGTCTGTGTGAGAGAGATGTTCATTCAAAGGGCAGGACCTCACTGCTGTCTACAACTACCTGAAGGGAGGCTGTAGCCAAATGGGGGTCAATCTCCTCTCCCAGGCAACCAACAACAGAACAAGGGGACACAGTCTCAAGTTGTGCCAGGGGATGTCTAGTCTGGATGTTAGGAGGAAGTTGTTGCTAGAGAGAGTGATTGGCATTGGAATGGGCTGCCCAGGGAGGTGGTGGAGTCACTGTCCCTGGAGGTGTTCAAGAAAAGCCTGGATGAGGCACTTAGTGCCATGGTCTGGTTGACTGGCTAGGGCTGGGTACTAGGTTGGACTGGATGATCTTGGAGGTCTCTTCCAACCTGGTTGATTCTATGAGTCTATGATATCATGCCCATGTACACACAGCACACAACCAGGGACCTGCCAGTGACTTTTTTTTTTTTTTTAAACTTGGCAACTTGAGTCACTGTTTATCTGCTCCTTTTGGTAGGAAGCTTTGGGATGTCTGCTATCTACCCCATAAAGTGCATTATTACAAAACAGTTCCCTCAATTGTCCTTTCCACAGGCAAGACATTGGCCCTGTTCCAAAGGCGTATTGTATTTGCATCGATCACGTTGCTGACCATATGACCTTGTCATTAGGAAAAACCAAAACATAAAGTATGAGTTGCTTGGACTCCTTCTAGTGTTATTCATAGTTTTATTTTCTGATAGAGATCAGAAAGCAATTGCAGAGCCAGCAGGAGGTCTCTCTGAGACCTGCTGACATCATAGAATCTGTGGTACTTTAATTATCCAAATGATCTAAACAAAAGAAGTTAACAACTGAATAGTGTATGACTTATTGTTAGCTGTAAACTGCAAAAATGAATTTGGCAGCTGAAATGATTACATGAAACTCTGGGGATCGCTCCTCCCAACACCCTGGCTAGGGCATAAGATTAGATGGGCTGCATGTAAATAAAGCTGGAAGCATTCACAAGAGATTCTAATTTTTTTCCTCTGTTATTTTACTGCAATGAACTATTCAGTCACTACCCTGGGTATCCTCATTGTTCTTTGAGTCACTCTCCAATCAGTAAACATAATGCTTCTGGGGCCATGAAAGAAAGATCAAAATATGATCATGAGGGAATCAGGACGGAGGGAGACCTGGGGGCTGCACAAAGCCAAGAAACACAGATTAGAAATGACACTCTGTGCTAGTTTGAAGCTAGCTAGAATGTTTTGGTGAGAAGGACTAGATCATAGGCTGTGAAATGAAAACAAGAGTGATGTCTACTTTCCTCACAGGCTCACTGAGATGTATAAAAATATAAGTCAAAACATAGATAAAGTCGCTTCTACCACTGGCGAGCTCTGGGCTGCATCTCTCTCTCCTAACCACACCCTCCATTTCCTTGGCTAATCCACTTTGCTTCCTAACCCCCCTGGCTGAGCCTCCATTTCTTCCTTGGGCCAGCAGTAAGGTTGAGAGGGGTAGGGGGAAGGTGAAGGGGTGGTTGAGAGCCCCTCCTGGGGACTCAGGTTTCTGGGAGGGGAGTTGTATTTCTGTATTACCTTTTACCTTGTCTATTTCTGTCTATCATTGTATGTACTGTAACTATCTGCTTGTAAATTGTGCCAGCTGTAAATATAAGCTTCGTTCATATCTCCAGAGCCGGCTGAGTCTAGTCTGGCTGATTTCTAAAGTGTGGAGGGGGCAGGGAACACCCAAACCACCACACACTCAGAATTAGTAATTTCCCCTAAAATGGTGATAGGTCTGGAGCTGGAAGACTTGTTGCATTACTGTTGGTAGCAGAACACGAGTGACAGTAGAGGAGAGCCAAGCGAGTCCATGCTCCTTGTGTCACTCTTCCCCCAATCCTCTCAATACAATTTTGTATTCACTGAATTCCTGAAGCATCAAACCCAGCCAGTCTGTGCATTCAGAAAGCTTTCTCCCTTAGTACATTTGTCTGTGGCTGTCAGTTCTGGCCTGTCCTGGATGCTATAAGAAGATTCATGTTGAAGGGCAAAATGAAAAAAAACAATACACCAAGAAACCAAGAAACCCAAGGCCCCCCAAAAAACAACCCAAAACACAACTTTGTGGCTGTATTTGTGGTAGGAAGGTCTGTCAGGGGTGGTTCAGTGGATAAAGACAAGCAAAGCTCAAGAAGTCAGTCTCACAGTATCACCAAGGTTAGAAGAGAACTCACAGATCATCAAGTCCAAGTCGTTACCACAGAGCTCAAGGCCAGACCATGGCACCAAGTGCCACGTCCAATCCTGCCTTGAACAGCTCCAGGGACGGCGACTCCACCACCTCCCTGGGCAGCCCATTCCAGTAGCCAATGACTCTCTCAGTGAAGAATTTTCTCCTCACCTC
>WAAF01019147.1:17934-28135 GCA_013400475.1 Tricholaema leucomelas | reverse complement strand
CCTCCCAGTGTCCCCAGTCCGCAGCCTCCCTCCCCCTTCCCGGTGCCTCTCCGGTCCCGACCCAGCCCCTTCCGGTCCCAGTGGGCCCCTCCCGGTGCCTTCCCGGTGTCCCCCCCCGGGGCCGCTCCGGTCCCCGCCAGGCCCTTCCTGCCCCCTTCCGTTCCCTCCCGGTGCCCTCTGCCTGCATCCTCGATCCCAGTTCGGCCTCCCCCGGTACAACCGAGCCCCTCCCGCTGCTCCTTCCCGGACCTCCGGTACCGACACGGCCCCTCCCGGTATCCTCACGTCCCTCTCAGGTCCCTCCCGGTATCGCCAGTCCCAGTTCTGCCTCATCCGGTACCGACCCAGCCCCTCTCGGTTTCTTAGGTGCCAGCTCGGCCTTATCCGGTAAAAACGAGCCCCTCCCGGTGCTCCCCCACGAGTGCCTCGGGCTCCTCCCGGTATCCCCGCTCCCAGTTCGGCCTCCTCCGGTACAACCGGGCCCCTCCCGGCGCTCCTTCCCGGTATCCTCGGCTCTAGCTCGGTCTCCTCCGGCACAACCCAGCCCCGCCGCTCCCGGACCGGCCCCTCCCGGTATCCTCGGTCCCCCCTCCGGTGCAGCTGGGCCACTCCCGGTGCTCCCTCCTGTCTCCGCGGCTCCTCCAGGGCCCCTCCCGGTATTCCCGGTTCCTGCCCATACCCTCTCGTTTCCCCCACGCACCGTATCCGCGTTCCGCTCGTTCCCCGCCGTCAGGGCGGAGCGCGAAGACATTTTGCCCCACGGTACCGGGGAACCGGGACCGGCAACCGGGAGCGGAGAAGCTGAGGCAGGCCCGGACCGGACCGAACCGGACCGGGCCGGGCTCACCGGGCGCTGCCGCTACCAGCAGCTCATGGCCGTGGCTGTGGGACCGGGGGCCGAGGCCGAAGCCGGGGCCGGGCCCAGGGAGCCCTCAGGGGCGGGCGGGGGCGGCCATGGGCCGGGCCGGGACGCGACCGGAAGCGGAAGTGGGAGCTGATTGGCCACGCCCCTCTCTCTGCTCCCACTTCCGCTCCGGGGCGCCGCGCGCCCCGCCCTGGGCGGGAGGTGGTTCCAGGAGGGGTCTGGTCCCGCCCCTGGCAAGGCAGTTGACCAATCAGCAGCAGCAGATCTCACTTCTCATTGGCTGAGCCCCTGCATGGAGACAAGTAGGCTGGGCCCGCCCACATGGGGGCAGGGTTTGAGGCAGCTCGGGACTGTGATTGGCTGAGGAAATGACCAATCAGAGCGGTTGGGATGAAGTGCCCGGGGGTGGGGGGAATTAACCCCTAAGTGCCCAGGGCTGGCACCTGGGCACCGAGGGTGGCACCGGGAGCCCTGGACTGGCACCATGGCACTGGGCCGTGTCCCTATGGCCCCGGGCACCGAGGGTGGCGCTGGGAACCCTAGGGTGGCACAGGGGCAAGGGGGCATCACGATGGGGGACCCTGGAGTGGCACCGTGGCTCCAGGTCCTACTCCTGTGCCATGTGTGGTGCCCTCATGCCATGCCCAGGTCCTTCTGTGGCACCAATGTCTTCTCCTCCCCGTGCCATGTCCCTGTCGGCAGTGGCATCAGTGCCCTGCCCCCATGCCATGTCGCGTCCCCAGTGCCACCAAAGTTCCCTCCCACTGCCACCAGCATCCTGTCCCTGTGCCACACGGTGCCCTCGGTGCCAAGCCAGTGCCCTCAGTGCCACCAAAGTCCCCTCCCAGTGCCACCAGCATCCCGTCCCTGTGCCACATCGTGTCGTCTGTGCCACCTCGCTGTCCCCGGTGCCACCAGCGTCCTGTGCCCATGCCACACGGTGTCCTCAGTGCCCTGCCGCTGTCCCCAGTGCCATCAGTGTCCTCTCCCCGTGCCATGTGGTGTCCCCTGTGCCACCAGCATCCTGCCCCTGTGCCACACGGTGTCCTCGGTGCCACCTCACTGTCCCCAGTGCCACCAGCGTCCGGTCCCCATGCCATGTGGTGTTCTCGGTGCCATGCCGGTGTCCCCAGTGCCACCAAAGTCCCCTCCTTGTGCCATGCCACTGTCCCCAGTGCCACCAGCACCCTGTCCCCGTGCCACATATTGTCCTCGGTGCCATCCCAGTGTCCCCAGTGCCACCAGCATCCCGTCCCTGTGCCACATCGTGTCGTCTGTGCCACCTCGCTGTCCCCGGTGCCACCAGCGTCCTGTGCCCATGCCACACGGTGTCCTCAGTGCCCTGCCGCTGTCCCCAGTGCCATCAGTGTCCCCTCCCCGTACCATGCGGTGCCCTCGGTGCCCTGCCGCTGTCCCCGGTGCCACCACTGTCCCCTCCCAGTGCCATCCCTGTGCCCCCAGCGTCCCGTCCCTGTGCCTCCCGCTGTCCGCGGTGCCAGCCAACGGTCCCCCGTGCCATGTGCCCGTCCCCACGCCCCTCCCGGTGCCCCTCTCGGCCACGTCCCCTCCTCGTCCCCTCCCCCCCGTCCCCTGTGACCCCAGCGGAACCGGCACTGACCCTGCCCCGGGCCGGGGAGGCCACAGCGGGGAGGAGGCTTCCTGAGGAAACCCCGCGGCGGCCACCGGGCACCGCTGCCCCCCCGCCCGCGCCCGCCGCCGCCGGCACCGCTGAGGGCACCGCTGCCACCCTGCCCGCGCCCGCCGCTGCCACCGCCGAGGGCATCGCTGCCACCGCCGCGGCCACCGCCGCTGCCGCTGCCACCGTCGAGGCCACCGGGGCACGGCTGCCACCCCCTGCCCGCGGCCGCCGCCGGCGACCATATCGCTGCCACCTCCGCCCGCGGCCACCGCTGCCACCGTCGGGGCCACCTCTGCCACCGGCGAGGGCACAGCTGCCACTCCTGAGGCCACCCAAGCCGCTGCCACCGAGTGCCAGCATCGCTGCCACCCTCGCCCGCAGCCACCGCTGCCACCGTCGGGGGCACCGCTGCCACTCTTGAGGCCACCCAAGCCGCTGCCACCGAGCGCCAGCATCGCTGCCACCCTGGCCCGCGGCCAACTCTGCTGCCGCCGCCACCAGCGAGGGCATCGCTGCCACTCCTGAGGTCACCCAAGCCGCTGCCACCCAGCGCCAGCATCTCTGCCACCTCCGAAGCCACCACTGGGGTCACCAGCTGGCATCAGTGCCACCTTCAGTGCCACCACCAGCCACCACTGGCACAGTGCCCAGCACCACCACCAAGTGCTCTTGGCCACTGTTACAGTGCCTGGCATCACCGCTGTGGCCCCACCTGGCATCGCTATCACAGGTACGTGTGCCACCCTGGGCACTACCTTGTGTGCCCTCATGGTGCCACCTCAGCTGCCAGCTGCCTTGGAGGTACTGCCTCGGGTCCTGGCTTCCCTTATGGTGCCAGCCTGGGTGCCCTCATGATGCCACCTCAGCCTTCCGGGTGCCACCTCGGGTCTTGGCTGCCCTTACGACAGCCCTTTAGGTGCCAACCTCCTTCCTCGATGCTCTTTAGGTGCCAGCCCAGGTGCCCACTGCTGCCATGCCCCTGCTGAAGAAAGCCCCTAAGGAGGAGGAGGAGGATGGGGACCCCTTTGCCAGCCACCCCGAGAACCGCTACCAGCGCCGTGCCACCCTGGAGCGCCTGGTGGGGCTGGCACCCTTCGGGCGCGGGCGCCGTGCCAACCCCAAGGAGGGCGACGGGGACCAGGCGCGGGCACGGAGGCGGTCGGAGGACTTTGGGCTGCTGAGAAGGTTGCCAGGGAGGAGGAAGGCCAGCGTGGAGACCCTGGCAGAGAAGGTGGTGCCCAAGAGGAGCTCACTGCTGCGCTTGGCACTGGGGCCCAGGGGGCAGCGGGCACCCAGCACTGTGCCAACTGACGAGAGCGATGCGGCCACGGCCGGGGAGAGGGATTGCAGTGGGCAGAGGCAGGATGGCAGAGGGAGGGCAAAGGAGCCCCTGTCGGGTGAGGAGGGCACCGGGGGGTGGGCACAGGGGAAGNCATGGGGATGGGGGCATGGGAGTAGCACTGGGGATGGGCATGGGCACAGGGGGGATGTGGGCATGGGAGTGGGGGTTTGGGGGTGGGCGTGGGCACAGAGGGCATGGGGATAGGGATGTGGGCATGGGGATGGAGGCATACATGTAGGCATGGGGATGGGCATGGGCACAGGGGCATGGGGATGTGGGCATGAGACATGGGATGTGAGCATGGGGTGAGGACACGTGGGCATGGGCACGGGCAGGGTGGCATGGGCATGTGCCATGTGGGCATGGGGACATGGCACACGTGGGCTTGGGGATACGGGCATGAAGACACAGGAGCCATGGCACCAGCAGGCCGCGGTGGTGATGAGGAGGCTGTGCCACCCCCTGAAGGTGCCCAGGCATGCCAGCAGTGCCACCCATGGGTGCCAACCTCTTGCCCTCCCCACCCAGTGCTGGAGATCCTGGAGCTGATCCAGCGCCGGGAGCTGGTCCTGGCAGATGAGCAAATCATTGCCCTGGAGACCGAATGTGCCAACCCCTGCCAGGCCCCGGTGCCAACCCCGGTGGGCGAGCGCCAAGCCAGGGACGTGGCACTGCTCTACGAGGCGCTGCTGGCACAGCTGTGGGCAGTGGTGGGCGAGGCGGTGCCAGCCGGGCGCCCGTACCCGCCGCTGCGCTTGGTGGTCAAGGTGCTGGAGCAGGAGGAGATGGCAGACCAGAGGTGCCCGCTTGGCACCCCCGGGCGCCCGCGTGCCCTGCGGCGCCGCTGGCAGGAGGCCGTGGGGAGGGCAGCGAGCGAGAGGCTGGCGCAGGTGGCACCAGCTGCCAGCGCCGGGTTGGGTGCCAGGTTGGCAGCCTTGGCAGCCAGGCTGGTGGGCGACCTCGGCGCCGTGCGGTGCCACGTGGCACCAGAGTATCCCCCCGAGTATGGAGCCTTCGGGGTCTATGCCCGCGGGTACCACCGGGCCCTGGCACAGCAGCTGGGAGCCCTGGCACAGAGACCCCTCACCGTGCCCGACCTCTACCTGCTGCTCGACTGGCACAGCAACACCTACCCCAGGTAAGGCAGCCCTGGCACCACGCTGGCACTTCTGGCACCGTCCTGGCATGCTGGGTGCTCTGTGGTACCTTGGCACCCCCTCAACAAGCTGGGCACCCTGTTCCACCTGATGCCAACTGTGGGACTCTTCAACGTTTGCTGCCCCTAACCTGTGCCACCCATGGGAGTGCTTGGCACGCTGGGCACCCCTAGGGCTTTCCTCTGACCCTGGTGCCACCCTGTGCCCACAGGGAGGTGCTTGGGCACCCCGAGGTGGGATCAATGCTCCAGGCGCTGGCACTGGGACCCCTCCTGGCACCTGAGACCCAGCGCAGCCTGGAGAGCTCCTGCATTGCTGCTGTCAAGGTGGGCACCGGGATGGGCACCCTGGTGGGCATTGGGATGGGCACTGCAATGGGCACCGTGGTGTGCCTCGGGATGGCCAAAAGGATGGGCATCAGGGCGGGCATCGAGATAGGGACTGGAATAGGCACTGAAATGGGCACTACGATGGGCACTGGGATGGGCACAGGAGTTGGCAGAGGGCTGGCAGCTGGCTGAAGTCCCTGCACCCAGCTGCCCTCATGCCAGCTGTGCCCATGTTCATTGTTCCTGTGCCTGCTGTGCCCGGTGCCAGGCGAAGGTGGAGGTGGCAGTGGCACAGGAGCTGCAGCTCAGTGAGGACACCTGGGCAGAGGATGCCACTAGCCAGGAGCTCCAGGACGGCCTTGCCACCCGCATCACTGGGGTATGGGCACGGTGCCAACAGGGCACCCACACCCAGGGACCCCCTTGCCCCTGCCCCCTGGGCCCCAGGGAGGTGGGGACCACATAGAGGCACCAAAGTGCCCGGTCTCAGGGTGCCACCTTGAGATGGTTGGGCTGGCAGCATCTCAGGGGGCAGCACAGCGGTGGCCATGCCCCCGGTGCCAGCTGTGCCCGTGCCCACAGCTACTGCGGGCACACGTGGAGAGAGCCCCCCAGATCACCCCCGAGTTTGGCATGGAGATGGCACAGAGTCTGCTGGGAGTGCTGGTGGCATTCCTGCACAGGTGGGCATGGGCACATGGGCACCACGGAAGGGGCACAGGTGGGCATGGGAACACGGCACAGGAACACTTGGGGTGCGGGCACCATGGAGAGGGGACAGGAGGCACAGGTGGGCACAGGGAAGGGTGGCACCCCTGGTGGCCTGGTAGCACCTGTGGGAATCTGGTGGCACTGCAGGGGGCCTGGTGGCATCCAGCAGTGCTGGCACAGGGCAGGGGATGGGCATAGAGTGAGGCACAAGAGCCACAGGTGGGTACAGGGGGTGGTGGCACCCATGGTGCGTTTCGGTGCCCGGTGGATGCCAATGTGGGTGACCCATGTGGGTGCCCTCAAGCTTCCAGCGTAAGGTGGAAAGGTTCCTGGATGCCCCCACTGATGCCAACCCACCTGATGGTGCCAACGGCCGTGCCATCGCCTTGGTCAACTGCTGCCCACCCTTCAGGTGAGGTCACTGGTGGCACCCAGGGATCTTTTGTGTGCCCGATGTGCCTGGCACCGCCCTGCTGACCCTCCAAGCCATGGCAGGGCCTTCGCTGAGCGCCTGGCACAGTTTGGGCACCCCGAGAGCGAGGAGCTGCGGCGCCAGGCTCATGCCACCCTGGACAAGGTGACCAGGAGCTGCAACCAGGTCCTCACCCAGCGCCTCTTCGAGGACCTCAAGGTGGGTGCCACCCGTGGGTGCCGTGCCCATGGGGCCCATCAGTCAGTGATGCCCGTGGGTGCCATGCCCATGGTGCCCATCAGTCAGTGATGCCCTCAGCTTGCCATGCTCATGGCACCCCTCAACTGATGATGCCAGTGGGTGGCATGCCCATCACCTGGGTGCTAATTTGGTTGCCACTCGTGGTTTCCATGCCCACGATGCCCACCAGTTGGGTGCTGATCTGGTTGGCATCACAGCTGCTGCCTTCTTCGGTGCCTGTCGGTTGGGTGCCAACCCCGGTGCCACCCACGGGTGCCCACCTGTGGTGCCAACCTCCGCAGCCCTACTTCAGCAAGCTGATGAAGCGCAAGTGGCTGAGGAGCTCCGAGGCCTTCGATGGCATTGTCCTGACCATCACCAGCTTTGCCCAGCAGCTGCGCCCGCTCCACCCCGAGCCCTACCAGGTCACTGCCACCTTCGCCACCCTGGTGCCACCACCGCAGTGCCACCACCATCACCCATAACCTTCTGAGCTTCACCCCCCCCCCCCGGTGCCATCCCCATGACGCCACCTTCTGATCCTCATCGTCATGGTGCCAACCACCATCATCACTACCATCTGATCTTCACCATCCTGGTGCCACCACCACCACTCATGACCTTCTGAGCTTCACCCCTGTGGTGCCACCCCCATGGCACCACCTTCTGACTTCGGTCATCATCATGGTGCCAACCATCATCACCACTATCATCTGATCTTCACCACCCTGGTGCCACCACCACAGTGCCACCATCGTCACCCATAACCTTCTGATCTTCACCACCACCATGGTGCCACCTTCTGAGCTTCATCATCATGGTACCACCGTCATCACCACTACCATCCTGGTGCCACCACCCTCACTGCCACCCTCTGACCTTCACCGCTACGGTACCACCCCCCAATGGTGCCACCCCTCCCCACACACAACCTCCTTGCCCTTCACCCCCACAGTGCCACCTCCACGGTGCCACCACCATCATTGTAACCTTCTGAGCTTCACCACCATGGTGCCGCCATTGTGGTGCCACCACACTCACTGCCACCTCCCTGCCTTTCACCCCCATGGTGCCACCACCCTCACTGCCACCTCCTCGCCCCTCCCTGCCACCTCCCTGCCCCTCCCGCCGCCACGGTGCCCGGCGGCAGGGTGCCAACCCGCGCTATGCCCGCAGGTGCTGGTGAGCGAACTGCACCGCAAGGTGCTGCAGGAGTACGTCCGCCCCCTGCTGCAGGGCCGCCTGGTCTGCAGCTCGGCCAAGATGCGCTCCAGGCTGGCATCCAGGCTGGCAGACGAGGGCAGGCAGCTGCGGGAGCTCTTCAGCCGCCTGGTGAGGACCGCTCAGACCTCCGGCGCCGACCTGGCTCGGGCAGGGAGGTCCAGCCTGAGACCTTCAGCACCTCGAGGTGCTCCTCAGGGAGGTCCAACCTGAGACCTTCTCCAGCACCTTCAGGAGCTCCTCAAGGAGCTTCCTCTTGAGGTCCAACCTGAGACCTTCTCCAGCACCTCGAGGAGCTCCTCAGGGAGGCTCCTCAGGGAGGTTCCCCAGGAGACCTTCTCCAGTACCTTCAGGAGCTCCTCAAGGAGCTCCCTCTTGAGGTCCAATCTGAGACTTTCTCCAGCACCTTGAGGTGCTCCTCAGGAAGGTTCCTCAAGGAGCTTCCTCTTGAGACCTTCTCCAGCACCTTCAGGAGCTCCTCAGGGAGCTTCCTCTCGAGGTCCAACCTGAGACCTTCAGCACCTCGAGGAGCTCCTCAGGGAGGTTCCTCCTGAGCCCTGCTGCAGCCCCTGGAGGAGCTGCTCCGGAAGGCTCCTGCAAGGCTGCTGTGCCTTGGCAGGACTCAGCTTGGCCCTGGCTGGACTCGGTGGTGCCCAGGCTGAGGGAGCTGCTGGTGCTGGAGGACGTCGCTGCCCTGCAGATGGAGGTTGGGGTCCTGGTGAGAGACTTCCCTGACGTGCGGTGAGTTGGCATCCCTGGGTGGCATAGGGGGCCCGGTAGGGAGAAGGGGGAGGTGGTGTGGGCAGGTGGGGCACCAGGAGTAGGGTGGCATGGGCAGGTGGGACATGGTGGGGACAAGAGATGGGTGCCAAGGCTTGGTGGAGCACCATTAGTGCCACACATCCCTCAACCTATCAGAGCAGGGTGGCAGTGCCAGGCTGGATGCCACCTCCCTGCAAGGTCTGGGCAGGATGCGATGTCCCCAAGAGCCTGGACACAAGGAGGTGGTGCCCACCTGCCCCTCCCCTACTGTCACCTCCTGGCTGGGAAGTGGTGGCCTGGTGCCAAGGTGCCCTCCCTGCCCCCAAGGTCCCCTGGGGCTGGTGGCTGCTGGAAATAGAAGCCACTTCCTGCCTGCTCCTGGCACCAGCTCAGCCTGGCACTAGGCGTGTGAACTGCTCCTGGTGTCATCAAGCCTGGCACTGCCACCCTACTCTTATTACTCTGGTGTCCCCTCTAGCTGTGCCACCCTGCTCTGTGTGCTCACCATGCCAGGGGGACATGAAGCTGGGTGGTGGGTGCCCAGTGGTGGGTACTGGGGGTGTGTGCCAGTGGTGGGTACTGGGAAGGGGGTGCCAGTGGTGGGTACTGATGGGGGATGCCAGTGCTGGGTGGCACAGGTAGGTACTGAGGGTGGGTGCCAGTGATAGACACTGGTGGTGGGTGCCAACTCTGGGTGCCACTGGTGGGTACTGGAGGTGGGTGGCACCCGAGCTGGCACTGCCCTGAGGCTGCCGGTGGCCGACAGGCGGCGTCACGTGGCGGCGGTGCTGGATGCCAGGGGGCTGCGGGCACAGGGTGCCCGTCAGGAGATCCTGGCAGTGGTGAAGGACCTGGAGCAGGGCGAGGCAGAGCTGGCACCGAGTCGCCACAGAGCCTTCTTCTCCGAGCTGCCCGTGGCACGCCAGGCGCGGTGCCTGCCATGCCACCTGCCGTGCCACCTGCCGTGCCATCTGCCCCGCCTGCCCAGCCTGGCACGCCTGCGCCTGCCGCGCCCGCAGCGCGGCGATGAGTGCCCGGCGGGGAGGGGTGCCCAGCGCAGATAGGTGCCAGGACACATGGAGGTGAGTGCCCACCCCTGCCACACGTGGGTGCCAGGGGGCGTGGAGAGGAGAGGGGTGCCCAACTCTGCCGCAGATCGGTGCCCACCTCCGTTCAGAGATAGATGCCAGATGCGGAGATGGATGCCAACCTCTGCCCACGATGTGTGCCCACCTCTGCCATAGATGGGTGCCAGGAGATGGGTGCCAACCTCTGCCATAGATGGTGCCAACCACCCCTGGACCGGGCATAAACAGAGTCAATGAGCAGCAGTGGCCTTGGCACTTGCTTGGGGACAGGGCAGAGGGAGAGGGGAGAGGGGAGGGGGGACAGGGGAGGACAGGGGAGAGGGGACAAGGGACAAGGGACAGGGGACAGTGTCCACGTGTCCGTCCCCGTGCCGCTGCCAGCTCCTTGCGTGTCGCTGTCCCCACTCCGGGAGGTGACAGCCGGAGTGGGGGGGG
>WAAF01019147.1:2460-14141 GCA_013400475.1 Tricholaema leucomelas | reverse complement strand
GCTCCTCAGCCCTTCACCCTCCTCATCCTCATCCCACCAAGCCTCCCAGGTGCTTGGGGGGGGGGGGGGTCCCCATCTGACCTCCATGACCCTCTTCTCCCCCTCTGCATCCTCCTCCTCACCCCAGGAGCTCCTCAACCCTTCCTCCCTCTCCCTCCTCCCCCCTATGAAGCCCCCCAGCTGCTGGGGGTCCTCATTTGACCTCCTCTGTGGTCCCCAACCGCTGCCCCCCAAGGTCCTCTATGACCCCAGGAGCTCCTCAGCCCTTCACCCTCCTCACCCTCCCACCACGAAGCCCCCCAGGAGCTGGGGGGGGGTCTCCCCCTTCCCCCACCCCGAGAAGAAAGAGGCTCCAAAAGCCATTCTGAAGCTGCTTTTTATTGGCCACGTTGGGCTGGGTGGAACGAGGAGAGACCGAGAGGAGAAGGAGGAGGAGGAGGAAGGAGGCAGCCCCCAGGGGCGGTCACGAACACAGCAGGAGGCATTAATTAATAATTAATTCGTTCATTACTTAATTAACAACAACAAAAAAACAACAACAACAACAACAACAATAAAAACCCAGAGCCCAACACAGGCGAAAAAACATCTCCGAGGGCTCCCCCTGGCGGCCCAGGGGCAGCGAGGAGGAGGATGGAGGAGGAGGAGGACGACGACGAAGGAAGGAGAAGAGAAGGAGGAGGAGGATGAAGAAGAGGAGGAGGAGGAGGATGAAGGAGGTCAACGTTGGCCATGCTTGGTCATGGAGGCCAAAAGGCAGAGGAGGAGGCTGGGGGGAGGAGTTGGGAGCTGTGTCAGAGCAGGACATGGCCAAGGCTGTGCCAGCTCCTGGCCAGGTGAGGGCAGGGAGAGACCAACCTGAGGCTGTTGGGAGGCTCAGCCTGGAGGTCCCAACCGGCAGCAGCAGCAGGGGGAGAGGGGTTGGGAGGGTCCTAAAAGGAGGGGGGGAGGGGAGATGGAGATGACTGAGGGGTGCCCACCCCAGACACCTAGGGGGGAGGAGGGGGCATGGAGAGCTGGCAAGGAAGAGGCACCTCTGGTGGAGGTGGAGACCCCCGTGGGGTGGCAGAGATGCTGCTGGGACCCCCCACGGGGTGATGGAGACATCTCCAGGATGGTAGAGACACTGCTGGGACCTCCCCATGGGGTGATAGAGGCTTAGCAAGGACATCTCTAGGGTGATGGAGACTAAATATGGACATCTCCAGGGTGATGCAGAAGCTTCTAGGACCCCCTTGGGGTGATGGAGACTCAATACGGACATCTCCAGGGTGATGGAGATGCTGCTAGGACCCCTGTGGGGTGGGGGAGACTTAGCAAGGACATCTCTGGGGTGATGGAGATGCTGCTAGGACATCTCTAAGGATGCTGGAGTTGGCCTGGACATGTTCAGGGTAGCAGAAATGCCACAGGGACCTTTCCTGGGGTGGCGGAGCTGGGGCATGGACATCTCCAGAGGGATGGAGATGGTGGGGCCAAGCCCCAGGAGATGATGGAGGTCAGGGATGGAGACAGCACAAGAACCTTGCCAGGGTGGTGAGAGTTGGGCAGGAGCAAGTGCAAAGGGCTGGAGAGGCACCAGGAGCTGCCTAGGCCCTGGGCACAGCCAAAGCAACCAGGAGGCCTCTGGAGCCGTGCAGGCACCACCCTGGGTACCTCCAGCAGGCAACCACCCTGGAGCCTCAGGTGAGGCCACCTTGGACCCTCAGTCTTGAGCCACATCCTTGAGCCTCAACCAAGGTCACCTTTGAACCTCAACCTTGAGCCTCAACCAGCCTCAGTCCTTGAACCTCAATCAGCACCAACCTGGAACCTCAACCAGCCTCAAGCCTTGACCCTCAGCCTCAAATCTCAAGCAAGGACACTCTAGGACCATAACCAACTAAGGCTTTGAACCTCAATCAAAGCCACTCTGGAACCTCATCCTTGAGCCTCAACCAACCTCAAGCCTTGAACCTCAACCAAGGCCACTCTGGGACCTCTATCCTTGAGCCTCAACCAAAGCCACCCTGGAACCTCATCCTTGAGCCTCAACCAACTCAAGCCTTGAATCTCAACCAACCTCAAGCCTTGAACCTCAACCAAGGCCACTCTGGAACCTCAACCTTGAACCTCAGCCAACTCAAGCCTTGAACCTCAACCTTGAGCCTCAACCAACTCAAGCCTTGAACTCAACCAAGGCCACTCTGGGACTTCATCTTTGAGCCTCAACCAAGGCCACTCTGGAACCTCAACCTTGAGCCTCAACCAACTCAAGCCTTGAACTCAACCAAGGCCACTCTGGGACTTCATCTTTGAGCCTCAACCAAGGCCACTCTGCAACCTCATCCTTGAGCCTCAGCCGACCTCAGCCCTCATCCAACACCAACCTCAAACCTCAACCTCTACCCTCCACCACACTCAAGCAGCCTTCACCCTCCCCCCTCCCTCCTTGGCGAGCTCAGGATAGCAGAACAAGGCCCAAGACCCCCCCCAGACCCCTACCCCAGCACCGAACTGCACCACCCTGGGCAGGGGGGGCGCGGAGCAAGCTGGCGGCGATGGAGATGGATGGAGGTGCCCAGCTCGGGGTTTGCTTTCGGGAAGGCAGGGCGGGCCGGGGCTGGCGGAGGGCGGGGGGAAGGCCGAACCCTCCCTCCCCTCCCCCTCTCCCTCCTTCCCTCCCCCCGAGGTTCACAACGCGAGGAGCGAGGGAGAGTTCAAGGAGTCCGAGGACTGGTCGCTGCTGCTGCTCCGCTGATGTGAAGCTCCGCAGGAGGCTCCCTCTGGGTGGGTGAAGACAAACGGAGACGTAAAAGCTGGGGGGTGGCTGAGCGGGCCCGAGGAGACCACCCCGGGGTTGAAGAAGTAGCTGGGGTAGGAGGAGGAGGAGGAGGAACAGGAGGAGGAGGAGGTGGTGATGGGACCTTGGGCGCCAACGGCTTCGTCCTTGCTTAAGGTGCTCACCTCGGCGGGGACCGGAGCCAGCGGCCCCAGGTCCTCAAAGGGGACTTTGCAAGTGGGGGCGTGAGCCACGAGCACGAACTCCAGGCGCTCCTTCTCCTTCTGCAGCTCCGCGATCTCCGACTCCAGCTCCGCCTTCTCCTCCTCCAGCTGGTCTGTCTCCTGCGGGGAGGAGAGATGCTCGTGGGGGGGGGTCCCGGCGGAGCTCGGCCGCCAGGACTTGGGGGCGGTGGAGGCGCCGGCAAGAGGCTCCGCTGGGCAGTGGAGAGTGTGGGGGGGAGCAGCTCCGGAGGGATGGAGGTGAGGTGGGGGAGCCTTGAGAGGTGATGGAGGCGATCCGGGGAGCACCAGGAGATGGTAGGCACCCATCAGGAGATGATGGGCGTCAGAAATGGGTGCCTCTAGGGTGATGGAGACACCACCAGAAGCTCCTTGGGGCGTGGAGATTGGGCAGGAGCATCTCTGGAGGGATGGAGGTGAGGTGGGGGAGCCTTGTGGGGTGATGGAGATGCTCCAGGGACCATCAGGAGACGGTGGGCATCAGAAGTGGGCACTTCTAGGGTGATGGAGATGCCACCAGAAGGTCCTTGGGATGGAGATTAGGAAGGAGCAGCTCTGGAGGGATGGAGGTGAGGTGGGGAAGCCTCATGGGGTGATGGAGTTGCTGTGGAGAGCATTGCAGGGTGATGGAAATGCTCCATGGACCATCAGGAGATGGTGGGCATCAGAGATGGGCACCTCCAGGGTGAGAGAGACACCACCAGAAGCTTCTCAGGGTGGTGGAGGCGCTGCCAGGACCTTCCTGGGGCAGTGGAGATTGGGTAAGAGCAGCTCTAGAGTGATGGAGGCGAGGAGCAGCATGGGGTGATGGAGATGCTTTGTGAGGCCTCATGGGGTGATGGAGATGCTTCGTGGACCACCAGGAGATGGTGGGCACCAGAGATGGGCACCTCTAAGGTGATGGAGACACCACCAGAAGCTTCTCAGGGTGGTGGAGATTGGGCAGGAGCAGCTCCAGAGGGATGAAGGTGAGGTAGAGGAGCCTCAAGGGGTGATGGAAATGCTCCAGGGACCTTCATGGGGTGATGGAGATGCTTTGAGGAGCCTCATGGGGTGATGGAGATGCCCCCCTGGACCACCAGGAGATGGTGGGCATCCATCAAGGGATGGTGGGCATCAGAGATGGGCACCTCTAGGGTGATGGAGACACCACCAGAAGCTTCTCAGGCAGCAGAGATTGGGCAGGAGCAGCTCCAGAGGGATGGAGGTGAGGGAGGAGCCTCAAGGGGTGATGGAGATGGTCCAGATGCCCTCGTGGGGGGGGTGGGGGTGTGGGCATCAGTAGATGGGCACCTCTAGGGTGCTGAAGACACCACAAGAACCATGCCAGGGTGGGGGGAACTGGGCAGGAGCAGCCCCAGAGGTGCTGCATGGATGCTCAGGAGATGCCACCAAAGCTGCCACCCTCCTGCTGCCATCTCTGTGCCCTCCAAGCTGCCACCCTCCTGCTGCCCTCCAAGCTCTGCTGGCACCTTTGTACCCTCCAAGCTGCCACCCTTGTCCCTGAGCTGCCACCTTTCTGCTGCCCTCCAAGCTCTGCTGCCACCTCTGTCCCCAAGGTGGCAACCTTCTGCTGCCCTCCAAGGGGCTCCGAGCTCTGCTGCCACCTCTTGTGCCCTCCAAGCTGCCACCCTTCTGCTGCCCACCAAGCTCTGATGCCACCTCTGTCCCCAAAGTGCCACCCTTCTGCTGCCCACCAAGCCCTGCTGCCCTCACTGTGGTGCCAGCCCCGTGCCCGAGCTGTGCCCAGCACTCACCGCCTGCAGCCGATCTGTCAGCTCCCGGCGCCGGTTCCTGCACTTGGCAGCTGCCAACTTGTTCCTCTCCCTCCTCACCCTTCGTTTCTCCTCCTCCTCCGGCGTCAGCTGCCAGGGGCACAGCAACGTCACCAAGGTGCCACCCCTGCCTGCTGGGTGCCACCCCACCCCCCCCCCCCCCCCCCCCCCCCCCCCGAGGTGCCAGCCCAACCACTCAACCCTAGGTGGCAAGGGCATCACTTGGGTGCCAGCTGCCAGGGGGCAAGACCGTCACCCAGGTGCCACCCATCTCCTCGAAGTGCCACCCGTGCCCTCGAGGTGCCACCCAACCACTCAACTCTAGGTGGCAAGGGCATCACTTGGGTGCCAGCTGCTAGGGGGACAAGCCCCAAGTGCCCACCCACACCCTCAAGGTGCCACCACTCACCGTCTCCTCACGGCTGCGCCGGGGCCGGGCACGGCTGGGACGTGCTGGTGGTGGAGGTGGTGGTGGTGCCACCGTGCCCGTGGTGAAGGTGCCCATGCCAGGCGTGGAGTAGCTGGGTCCTGGCAGGTCGTAGGGGTCAACGGGAGGTTGGTGTGCCATGGGTGCCCCTGACTGTGCCACCGAGGAGATGAGAGTTGGCTGCACCAACCACTGCAGGTCCTGGCTGGTGGTGATGGCAGTCACCGTTGGCACGAAGGAGCCTGGCATGTCCCCCAGGCTGCCACACTCCTGCGGGCACAGCAGGGCAGAGAGGGGTTAGGAACGGGAGGGCAGTGCCAGGGGGTGAGCTGGCACTGCTGCCGTGGTGGTGTGTCCCTGGCACCACTGTGCCAGAGCTCCCTGGTGCCAATGTGCATCACTCTCAGGCCCTTGGCACCACTGTGCCACAGCTCTCTGGTGCCAAAGTACATCACCCTCAGGCCCCTGGCACCACTATGCCACAGCTCTCTGGTGCCACTGTGCAACTGGTGCCAGTGCTCCTGGTGCCAATGTGTATCACCCTCAGGCCCCTGGCATCACTGTGCCAGAGCTCCCTGGTGCCAATGTGCATCACCCTCAGGCCCCTGGCACCACTACGCCACAGCTCTCTGGTGCCACTGTGCAACTGGTGCCAGTGCTCCTGGTGCCTATGTGCATCACCCTCATGTCCCTGGCACCACTGGGCCAGAACTCCCTGGTGCCAGTGTGCATCACCCTCGTGTCCCTAGTACCAGCGTGCGACTGCAAGGGGCACAGGCGGGGGTTGGCATCAGGGACGGAGGGGGACTGGCAGGTGAGTGCCAGGGGCACAGCGACATTGGGCTTTGGTGCCGCAGGTATGAGGGCACAGCAGAGTGGGGCCAAGGGGCTCTGAGGGGGCACTGCGGTAGCAGCGGGACCCTGGGGGGGATGCACCGAGCCCCTCCCGGTTACACCGGGACCTGGGTAGGTGGGGGGGCTTGAACCAGGACCGGGATGTACCGAACCCCCCTCGCCGGGACCCCGGTTGAGGCGGGGGCGGATGGGACAGACCCGAACACCCACCTTCCCCCCCCCCCACCCCGGGTTGCAGCGGACTGTGCCGGCTCGGGTTTGATCCACAAAACCTCCCCCGGTTGCACCGGGAACCGGTAAGCGGGGCGGGAGCCCCCTGCCCCCCCATCCCTATCCCGTTAACGCGCGGCCCCTGCTCGGAGGCGTGGCCCAGAGCACTGTGGGCGTAGCCACTGCCTGCGGAGGCGTGGTCAAAGCGAAGCGCGACCAATGAGAGCAGAGGAGGGCGCGGCCAAGCCCCTGTGGGGGTGGGACGGGGCCCGCAGCCAATAAGAGCGCAGCGCCGCAAGAAGTGGCGGGGGGGCGGGTGACGTAGCCACACCCCTTAGCAACCGCAAGGGGGCGGCCGCCGTGCGTGCCCCTCCGTGCGTGCCCTCATGCGTCATCACGGCGCTTTCCGGCGCGTCACGGCGTTTACGCACGACTCCGCCCCCACGTCTCCCCCTGGCGGCTCCGTGGGGTGGTGCTCACCTGCGCGGCCGCTACCGCCGCCGCCGCTGCTGCCGTCACCGCCGTTGTCGTTCCGGGGCTACCGAAGGAATCGACAGAGGATAGGTATTGAGATTCGGCGGATGGTGAAGAGCTGCAGCGGGACCCTGTGTCGTAGTCACCGGGAAAGCCTTGGAACATGGCACCGGGACCGCGGGGGGAAAGCGATTCCCCCCTCCCCCCCCAACTCCCGCCGTGCCAAGGCTACGGGGGTCAGGCTACCGGCATCCCGGTGGAACGGGTAGAGACCCGGCTCCGGTTGTCCTCTCCTTGGCGGGTCGGGGCGTAAGGGGGTCACAGGGAAAGGGTCCGGCGGGAAGTCCCGGTAAGATGCTACGAGCCTCGGTGTATCCGTGCCGGGCTCCGGTGAGCCGGCGGCAAGTCCCGGTAAGCTGCTACGAGCCTCGGTGTATCCGTGCCAGGCTCTGATAAACCTCTCCGAGCCCCCCGGTGTCTCCGTTCCAAGCGGCAGTGAGCGCCGCCGAGTCTCCCGGTATATCCGTCCCAGGCTGCAGCCAGCCGATGCTGGGTCCCGGTCCGCCTGCACAAGCCCCGGGATATCCGTTCCAAGCTCCGTTTCTCCGGCGTCAAGACTCGATTTGCCGGTAAAAGCCCCGGTACATCCCTCGCAAGCTCGGGTTCGCCGGTACAAAGTGCCGGTGCGGCTTTACAAACCCCGGTAGAACCTTTCCAAGCTCCGGTTCGCCTCTGCAAAGTCTCGTCCTGCCGTTACCAGCCCCGGTACATCACTTCCAAGCTCCGTTTTGCCGCTGGAAAAGTCCCGGTTTGCCCTTACGAACCCGTCCGGTGCCTCCGTTCCAAGCTCAGTTTCTCCGCCGGCGTTGGCTTTACCGTTTATAAGCTCCGGTGCATCCCTTCTGAGCTCCGGGATCGCCTTTGCAAAGTCGTTACAAACCCCTCCCCGCCTCCGTCACGGTGTGTCCGGTTCCCAGTCCCGGTTCCGCCGTTAAGTCCCCAAATATCACCGTTGCGAGCCTCGTTTGTTTGCCAGTTCAAAGCCCCGGTGCCTCCGTTAACGAGCGCCGGTAAATACCTTTCCCCGAGCTGCTGTTTCTCCGGCGCTCAGCCCCCCCCCCGGTTGTCGCCGTTAAGCTCCGGTTACCGTCCCACCAAATCACCGTTGGCAGCCTCCCCTCTCCCCGCTCCTCCGTTATTTTTATGAATGAACTCTCCGCCGTTCCCGGTCCCCTTTTTATACCGGGGGGGAAGCTCCACCCCTTGCAATGACGTCACGAAACCACCGCCCCCCCTCCCCCCCCTTCCGAGCTCCTTTCCCTTTCAAACCGTTACCGGGACCCCCCTCCTCCCCCTCACCGCTTCGCAACCCTCTCCCCACCGAGGGGCTTCTACTTCCCCTCTCTCGCCTACCCTCGTTTAAAGCGCCGGGACCCAGCGGGAGCCGTTAAACGGGCGGGAAACGGGGAGGGGGGGGGGGGGGAATCCCTGGCTCCGCCTCTCCCCCCCACCCCGGAGTTCCTGTGACGTAATTAACCATATATGGTCTTGTCTCGCTCTGTTTGTTTGGTATCCTAGCAATGACGTCACAGGGAATCCCGCTCCCCCCTTTTCTCCGCCACCCTCCTCCTCCTCCTGCCGCCGCCGCCGCCGCCGCCTCCCGTTGAACGCTCTGGACACCGAAAATAGAAAGCGGAGTCGCTGCGCTTCTAGAAACGGCTTGAAACGTCCCGGGGACAGCGAGAGGAAACCGGCACCGGGCACCGGCACCGGGCAACGCCAGCCCGCAACTAACACCAACCGGTAACCGGGACCCACACACCGGGACCCACATCCTCCCCTGCCCCACTGCGATGCTCCTTACCTACGCACCTGCACCAGGCACCGGGCATCCTCCCCCCCAACACCAACCGGTAGCCGGGACCCACACACCGGGACCCACATCCTCCCCACCCCAATGCGATGCTCCTTACCCATGCACCGGCACCGGGCACGGGCACCACCAGCCCCCTAACACCAACCGGTAACCGGTACCCACACACCGGGACTCACATCCTCCCCACCCCACTGCGATGCTCCTTACCGATGCATCGGCACCGGCACCGGGCACCGGCACCCCCTTAACACCAACCGGTAACCGGGACCCACACATCCTCCCCGCCGCACCGCGATGCTCCTTCCAGTCCCCAGTACCCTACCCCCCCCCAACCCACGAACCCGATGACTCCTCCGGGAGCCCTCACCGGGAAGCGCCCCCCCCCCCGCACTCCCCCCGGTAACCACGCCCGGGTGGTTCTTACAGCCCCTCCTGGGACCACTCCCACACCGGGACCCACATCCCCCCCAGAACCGACCCTCCCCTCCTCCGCCCTCTCCAGTCTCGGTAACCCAGCCAGGATCCCCGCACCCGGTAAGCCTCGGTGACCCCCTCCGGAACTCCCCACGCAGTCCCCTTGGGACCCCAACAGGGACCACTCTCATCCCACCGGGACACCTCCGCCACGACCGATAAGCTCCTGCCGGTGCTTATTCCAGCCCCGGTGACCCCTCCGGGATACCTCCCGTCTCACGGTAGCCTACCTCTAATCCTCCCTCCAGCCCCGGTAACCTACCGAGGACCTCACCCTGGTAACTTCTCCATCCCAGTTGAACCCCTCCCAGGACTCCCTCCTCACCCGGTAACCCCCTCCAGGATCCGGTAACCTCTTCCCCGGTGCTGAATCCAGCCCCATTAACCCCTCCCAGGGCGGGTCCCGGTACCGGAGGCAATGTGAATTTATTCACACACACACCGGGGGTGTTAGCACAACCGGAGAGGGACTCATCCAAGGGTCCCGGTAGCCGGTTGGGGTGAGAGGGTGCACGGGAATATTTCCCACCGGGGTTTCACTGGAACCGAACTGCAGAGCACCGGGGGGAGGTGAAGGGTCCCGCTACCGGGGCGGGGGGAGCGGCTCCCACGCTCCTTCCTGCATCCCGCACCCAGCTCCAGGTGCGGCTGCCTCGGTCTCGGTTCATCCCGGTGTGCCCAGGCTCCCGTTCCCGGTGTCCCCTCTCGGGGCTATCCCCAGGGTCCTATTGCTGGCGTCCCCTCCGGTTTATCTCCGGGGGAGGGGTCCCGTTCACGGTGTCCCCCTCCGGGGCTATTCCCAGGGTCCCGTTCCCGGTATCCCCCCCGGGGCTGTCCCCAGGGTCTCGTTCCCGGTTTCCCACTCCGGGGCTGTCCCCAGGGTCCTGGGTACCGTCCCCTCCGGTTTATCCTCAGGGGGGAAGGAGTCCCGTTCCCGGGCTTCCCTCCGGAGCTATCCCCAGGGTTCCGTTCCCGCTGTCCCCAGGTCTCGTTGCCGGTGTCTCCCCCTGGAGGAGGTCCCGTTCCCGGTGTCCCCATCTGGAGCTATCCCTAGGTCCCGTTCCTGGTGTCCCCCCCCGGGGCTATCCCCAGGGTCCCGTTCCCGGTATTCCCTCCGGAGCTATCCCCAGGGTTCCGTTCCTGCTGTCCCCGGGTCTCGTTGCCGGTGTCTCCCCCTGGAGGGGGTCCCGTTCCTGGTGTCCCCCCCCGGGGCTATCCCCAGGTCCCGTTCCCGGTGTCCCCCTCGGGGCTATGCTCAGGATTCCGTTCCCGGTGCCCCCCCCGGGGCTGTCCCCACGTGCCCGGTCTCCGCTGTAAACACGCGCGGGGTCTCCCCGGCGACGGCGACGTTCCAGCCTGTTGACGTCATCACGTCCGGCGTCCCTTTGTTTACGTCGCGCGGCAACGGCGGCGGCCAATGGGACCGAGGGGGGCGAGGCCTAGGGGTCCTCGGGGCGGGGCCGAGGGGTCCTCGGGGCGGGGCCGAGGGGTCCTCGGGGCGGGGCCCAAGGCTCTCAGGGGCGGGGCCCAGGGGCGGGGCCGAGGGCCCCGAGGGGCGGGGCCTGGCGGCGCCGCTTTTGCCCGCGCGTGCCGGGGGTGGCCTCCTGTGCCCCCCCACAGTGTCCCCCCACAGTNCACGTCCGCCCCCCCTATCCTCACCCTGTTTGTCACAAGAACCTTTATTAAAGTGACCCCCCCCCCACGCGGGGCGGAGGGGCAAGGACATGGTCTGGGTGTGTGTGTGGGGGGGGGACACGACCCCCACTGTCACCCCTCCGAGCAATTCCCCCGCAGAGTGGGGGAGGGGACAGGGAGTTGACCTTCAGCCATCTCCTCCCCCCCCCATCAGATGTCACCTCCTGGGGGACACACACACAGGGGACACCTGCGGGGGGCGCTCTCGAGGGGGTCACTGCAGCTTCCCTCCGGCCCTTGGGAGCTTGGACAGGACCCTGGGGGACAGGAGGTGACATTGGGGACCCCGGGGGGGGTTTCTGGGGTCCCCAAAGGGGGCTTTGGGGTCCCTAAGTGTAGGTTTGGTGTCCCCAAGAGGAAATTTGGGGTCCCCTATGTGGGTTTGGTGCCCCAGGGTGGGTTTGGGGTCCCTAAGGGTCACTTTGGTGCCCCCCAAGGTGGGTTTGGTGCCCCTGGGTGGGTTTGGGGTCCCTAAGGGTCACTTTGGTGCCCCCCAAGGTGGGTTTGGTGCCCCTGGGTGGGTTTGGGGTCCCCAAGGGGCACTCTNTGGGGTCCCTAAGGGTCACTTTGGTGCCCCCCAAGGTGGGTTTGGTGCCCCAGGGTGGGTTTGGGGTCTCTAAGGGTCACTTTGGTGCCCCTCAGGGTGGGTTTGGTGCCCCCGGGGGTGCCTTTACCTGGCACGGAGCTGCCTCAGGTGGCTCCTGCCCTGCGCCAGGCACTGCTGGATCTGGGCCTGGGGGCAGCAGGGGCATGGGGGGGGGCATTTGGGACAGCCCCTGGGACCCCTCCCCCGGCCCTCAGCTCCAGCCAGTGCCCACAGTGCCCACCCAGTGCCCCACAGTGCCCCCAAGTGCCCTCCCAGTGCCTTTTAAGTGCCCTCCTAGTGCCCCCC
>WAAF01019146.1:171278-206815 GCA_013400475.1 Tricholaema leucomelas | reverse complement strand
GGGGCCGGGCCGGGGCGGGCGGCGGCGGGGCAGTCAGCCTGCGCGCTGGGCACCGTGCGGGCGTGCGGCGGCCGGCAGCGAGCCACGGAGGCAGCCAGCGTCTCCGCCACGTAAGTAGCTATTAATACGCCGGGGGCAGACGATGCCTTGCTGAAGGGGAGCAGCGCGGCCATCCCTTTCCTCCTACTTCTTCTACCCTTAAAGGGGAAAAAAACACAAACCACAAAACTCGGAATTTGCTGCTTGCATTTTTTTTTCTTTTTAAACGATTCCAGTTTATTCCTCACACCCGGCTTTTCGCGTATTGCCCCTGCAGCAAGAAGTGAGCTCCCTTCTCGCCGTGTTGGGTTTTCTTTTCTTTGTGCATGAACTACATTAAAACGTCGTGAAGGCAACAAGCCCCCAACCAAAAATCCGGAGGTGCGGTGGAAACGTGAAAGCCTTCCTCTTCCCTCGCTTGCACTTTTTGTTCTGTTGAAGCGGCCACAACAACGAAAGCACACTGACCCTTTGGTGCGGAGCGGTGCGCGCTGCCCCGCGTTCCGCTGCTTGTTCCCCGTGATTGCGCGGCCGCCTCCGACGCGGCTCTGCCGAGCCTCCTGTCGCTCTGACCGCTCTTTTGTCGGCCACTGCCGCTGCCCGCTCCAACTTAAATGCTCGTTCGCTATTTCGCGGGGCATTTTCAGAGCGCCCCGGGCGCCAGCGGCGAGGCTCACACGCCATCTGCAGCCGGGCCGCGGCAGCGCGGCTCTGCCTCACCGTAGGAGAGAGAAAGGACGATCCCCACTGCGCGCAGCGCGTTACCTAACCTTTTGTTTTCGCTCTCGCTGCGCGCCCCGCGGGAGCGGCGGACGCCCAGGCCCAGCCGCGCCGCCCCGCAGCCCCGTCTCCGTCGCCCCCCACCCCAGCACCGGGCGCCGCTGCCCCGCCGCCGTCGCGCTCTTCCGCGACGCTCCGCGCCCGGCCGCCGGCGGGAACAAAGGGGCGCGGGCTGAGCGCTCTCTCCCTGTGCCCAGGACGCGGCGCTGAGGCTGGTCGCCCGCCGCCGCCGCGCTCCCGCCCCCCCCTCCCGCCACACAAAGGCAGCCGCAGCCGGACGGGCAAGGGACCGCGCTCCACGCCAGGGCTCCGGTACAGCGTCTCGGCTGGTCTTCTCTATACTCATGAACATACAAAGGTCAACCCCTATCACGATAGCACGGTATGGGAGACCGCGGAATAAAACCCAGGATTTTGAGGAGCTCTCGTCCATACGGTCCATCGAGCCAAGCCAGAGTTTTAGCCCGAATCTAGGCTCCCCGAGCCCGCCGGAGACCCCGAACTTGTCGCATTGCGTTTCTTGCATCGGGAAATACTTATTGTTGGAGCCTCTCGAGGGAGACCACGTTTTCCGAGCCGTACATCTGCACAGTGGCGAGGAGCTGGTTTGCAAGGTAATACCTCTCGTCCTTGTTGTCCCCCTGGGTTAGCCTGCTGGCAGGGTGGGTTCCCGTGTCATGCAGGAGGGCCGAACACGGTCCTGTAGCTCAATTATTAAACAGTTGAGAGACAAAAGGCAAGAAGACAGGATTAAAGGCGCATCCTGTAACTTTTCCTTCTCTCTAGACAATGGCCACGTTATAGCGGTGGCCCGGAGCCAGTTCTGTTTCTTAACCGGGCGATATTGTTCTGGAAAGAGCCGTTCTTTAAGTAGGTCTTAACGTGAGTTCAGATCAGGAGAAAGCCTGATCTTTCCCACTCTCACTTTTCAAAATGGAGCAGGGAATCCCCAGTTAATTTTAAGGTGTTGGAACCTGCTGGATTCCTCGGTTTTTCCTGTCCCTTTTTCTGTGAGTTGGGGGCACGAAGGAGGATGGAGAAGCGGGAGGGGGAGATTGCCATCGGCTTTGTCTTAAAACGGTTTAAAAAAATACATCGAAATAACCAGCCTGTGCTCGCTCACTGTGGAGGTTGTTTGCAAACAGCATCCTCCCCCATTGCACAACTGAGCAAGAATAAAACCTGCACACCTACGATTTCAGAAGAGCAGACAAAATAGCGTATCCCACTCTTTACAGCCTGCCTGCTTTTCTCTGCCTCCTCCCAATTTGCTCCTTCTAATCAAAGGTGAGCTATGGGAAAAAAAACCACATGCGTGCACTTCTGTGAAGGGATGTTTCACTCTTTTCCGGCTAAGGGAATATTTTCCTTTGTTCCAAAATTGTGATCCTCATTGTTTGTGGTGACCCAGACAGAACGCCCAGAAAACTGAGGCAGTACCCCCCTAGTAGTTTTTATAACTGCGTATCCAATTGAAACCTTGCAACACACGCTGCAGTATTTGTATTGTTCCCAAAATATGCAGTTGTGCCATTTGGCTGTTTTGAGAAAATCTGTGATGTTGAACTAACTGCACAACAACAAAGTAAATATGATACAGCCTATTTGTATTTCAGGGATTAGTGATAGTATTGATGACTGTTTCATATTTTTTCATACTTGATTTGTAAGAAGTTACAGACTAGGTTATAGCATAGCAGTGAAAATAATTACTTCTCTTTGCTATTTGTAAAGATGGCAATTCAGAGGGTAATTCAAATATGCTTACAGTTGTCTCATGTTAAGAGACACTTTAGGACTTTGTGTGATAATCTAAGGGCGCGGGGGAAAGGGCCCTTGACTTTGCAAAGGGCTAATATTGCATGCTGAGTCGAATGCTTTGTTACTAAACTGAAACAGAACCTGAGAATTTCTAGCCTGAAAGCCCTGCTTGGTGCGATAGTACAGTGCTGCACTCTAGGACATTGGCATCTTTTCCTGAAATAACCAGATCCCACAAAGCTGCTACTCTGCATGAAGTCATAGGTGAACTTGCATAGCAAGTAGTAAAACAGGGTCTCGGCACTTCTTTGTTTCCTGTTTGGTTTGCAGGATTAAGGCACTGTTTTGATAACATTATGAACAACAGAGCTGCAGCTCACAGGGTGGACTTTTTTTTTGGTTGTTTTTTTTTTTTGTCCCCTTCCCTTTAAGTCGAATGTTGTTCAGCTGATCCTGACATTTGAATAGCATCATTTTTTCCATATGTGTGAGGCTCTACTGGCTCCAAAAATATGATCTTAGCCTGTGTTACTAGCTTGTGAATACGCAGTTGTCAGTCCTGAACTCGTCTTAATTTAGTGCATGCTTTAAAATGCCTGCAGTATCATGACTACTGTTTGTCAAGTAGCCTTCCGGCTAAGAGACCTGCTATCTGGTGTCTTATTGAAGATGCTCTTAGCGATTGCTTGCAGAAGCATTGGTTTGGATAACAGGCACATACTGATGATTCTCAAGATTCATTTGGCTGCACCCACTGCCTGTACAGATGCCGTTATTTGCTTCAAGGCCCTGTGGCATCCAGACAATGGTAACTTCTCACTTCCAATTCCCAGCAAGAACTGAATCGAACTGCAGCTTATTGGACATTTGCTGAATTGATGCCAGGGATCTTAAAAGCTGGGATACAAAGAAGCCCTTTATAAAAGGTATTCTAGACTGTAGCAGTATGATAGCACTCCTCAGCTCCCTCTTTTCAAAGACAGTGCTGGTACATATCCAGACCTACTTATTTACCATAGTCTGAGAAGCACAGTATGTAACTAATTTATATCTGGATAATCTGATTAGGAGAGAATTCTGGAAAGGCTTTTTTTTCCACATGAGAGTTTCAGCTATGTGAATGTCCCTGCTTAGGTTTTATTTTCCAGGAGTCACTTGCTAGTAGAGCCACTTACAGTGTAGTAGTTACAAGTTCTGAGATCCAAATGTCAATGAATTCTCCTCTGGAACGAATTACACACCAGGGATTTTAGCAACGCACTCTCCCCACCCGGGTTCTGCTTCCCTGGCGCACTATGTCACCAGAATGCCTCAGTGCTAATCTACCCCTCATAAAATGTGTTGGATCTCTCTGGCAGTCTGCCATTAAGGTTGTTCTAGCCTGTACTGGAGCACAGCAGCACAGGTATAGGGTAGGGGGAGAAAGAGGTGTGTGAGGAGAGCGTGCCGCAGTTTCTTGGCATTTGGGTTCTTTTCAGTAGAAGCAGTTTGTCAGAATTGTGCTCTGAAGCATAAAATGATTCAGGTTTTGAAGGCTCAGGTAAATGTTGATTGAACCATATCTCTCAGTTTTGAAAGCTTTTTAAAGCTTCGAAGAAAGCAGAGAGATTTGCTTATTGGAGAAGGTAGAATTTCCTACTATTGGAATACAAAAAAAAGAACAAAAAGAACCCTGCAATTTAAACCACTCAGAGACTTACACAAGTTTTTCATTTTTATGTTTGGTTAGAATGAAGTGACTACCTTAAATTCTCCTTACTAAAGTAACAAAACATCCAAGAATAAGTTATATATTAATTGACTTTTTGTACTAATAGAAATGCTAATCCCTTTCTGTGTAGTACATCTGGAGCAGGTATAATTAAAAATAAAAATCACTCCCATCAATGCTTTGCTCAAACCATCTTTTAGCACACTGACTTCTGCTGCTCTCAATGAAGTATTTTTCTTGTAATGTGGGCATTTCTCAATTGACTCAAATACTGATTCATTCGTCATCACTAGATTATAGTAACTTTTATATTTGGGTTTCCCAGCAGCCTTTTTAATTCTTAGAGCTCATTCATAAGATCAGTGATAATATACTTGCTGGTAAAGGGACACTTTGCTTTTAATGGAGCACTCGATTGAAATACAGAGTTCAGACTGGGTTGTTTTTTTTTTTTTCTGTCCTTTGCCTTTTGAAGGGTATTTGTCTGCACTGGAACAGTTTCCTGGGTTGCCCTGATCTTATAAACAGCCATTGTAAAACTGAAGCTTTGAAAGTGAAAGTGACTTTGCTGTTTGTCAGAGATTAAAGACAGGCAGGAAGTAAACATGAATAGCACTAGATGATATTTTAAACTTGAAAATCCTTAAAACTTTAATGGGTTAATAAAATTAAGAGAGAGGCATATGTGGATCAGAGTGGATTTAATATGATAGCTTCTCTCAATACAAAGGATCACAGGATATTAGGGGATGGAAGGGACCCAAGGAAATCATCGAGTCCAACTCCCCTGCCAGAGCAAGACCACACAATCTAGCACAGATCACAGAGGAATGCATCCAGACAGGACTTGAAATTTCATCTCCAGGGAAGGGGCTATATGATCAGGGGTAGAGCATTTGACTGTTGGCCATGTTCTCCATGAGATTATGTGGATGGAAAACAGAAGATAAACATGTTTCCTTGGAAGTAATGCTCCTGTATGTTGCTGATCTTCAGAGCTTAATTCTAATGTGATCAGCTCTTAGCAAATGAAACTATTCTTGCTACAAGTTTTTTAAGACTAACCTTTCCTGTCAAGGTTACCCCTATGTTCTGTGTGGGGTTGTGTAGTCTGTGTTGTCTTGTCCTCAGTGCCCTGAGCTTGTGACATCCTATTTACATCAATGCAGCTTCAGCAACAGCATAAATTGTACTTAGATCTGCTAACAGTATTAGATGTACCATAACTTCACTGTCCTTCATATTGCTAACCCTGGCTTTACTTGGTTGTTCCTGCAGGTGTTTGATATTGGCTGCTACCAGGAGTTATTAGCACCATGTTTTTGTCTGCCTGCACATAAAAATATCAACCAAATTACTGAAATAATTCTTGGGGAGACAAAAGCTTATGTGTTCTTTGAAAGGAGCTATGGGGACATGCATTCATTTGTTCGTACCTGCAAGAAGCTTAAAGAAGAGGAGGCAGCCAAACTCTTCTATCAAATAGCCTCCGCTGTTGCACACTGCCATGATGGTGGACTGGTACTGCGAGATCTCAAGCTGCGAAAGTTTATTTTCAAGGATGAAGAAAGGTAAGAGTCTCCCTTACTTTACAGGTTGGGGTGCCTGAGGGCAGATGTGCAGAATTCCAGGATGCTGTGCGCTTTGCTGTCACCATACCGTTCATTTGTAGTACACAAGGTGTAACACTTTTTGTTCTGAAACCTGATCATGGGATGGATGGGCCATTTTCCCTTCATACTTGGGCTTTGGTAAAGTAAATATAGAGTACTGTTTGTGTCTCTGCCTGGCTCCTGCAGCTGCATCTGGAAGAACACCCTCATTGGGAAGGAGATATCCTATCCTGGAGGAAGGCTCTGCAGAGATGTCTGGTCTAAGAGCTCAGCTATCATGAATGCCAACCATAAGTGTTAGAAGAGGAAAGGAGAAAAAAGGTCCAGTATGTTAAAGAGGGAAATGGCTCATTTCAGTAAGGAGACATCAAGAGGAAGAACAGTCAAGTGGTTAATGCTGATACAGGTTGGAGGGAAGGGTCACCAGTGCTTTGAAGGACTGGTCTGACAACAGCTTCTTGTTTTGTGTGCTGGAAGAGTCTGGAAGCTGCTTCTGAGAGCATTGTGGTCACTAATTGTACTAAGACAAAAACTGCCTTGCTGTGTGGGTGCCTGTTTTTAATATCAGAGCTATTGTGGTATTTGGGCAACTACTTCACTTTATAGTGTTTCCTCTCAATAACTGGGTGGTAAAAGATTTGGGTAAAGACTATGGGAAGACAGGGAGAGAAAGAATGCTGGATTATAACATTTGAAGTGCTATTTCCAATACTGAGCTATAGCTATACTGTTGTACTTGTGAAAATTTCCCATCTTTTTCCTTGTGGTTGCCAGTTTTCATTATGTTACATCATGTATTCACTTGCAACTTTCACATAAGGCACCAGAGTAGTAGTCACTGCTCGTGTAATGTCAGGCTTTCACTGAGGGGTTAAAATGAAAAATGGGGCAGAACTTAGCTTTGTGCTTCTTCATTTTGTGGTAGAAGATGGGAAGATGGTTTTCATTTTTAGTTAAATCCTATAAATTGTCTGAAAGCTTGTTCAAGCTATTTCAGAGTGAAATGGATGTTCTGGAGAGCTTTGTTAAAAATAACCAGTGCATATCAATTCCATTTGGGGCTGTTTGGGGAAGTTGAAAGCAACAGCCAAGGCAGAGAAGTTTTCTGCAGGCTCTGTAAGTGCATGATCTGAGAATTAGAAAAGACTAATGCACAATTCAGTCAGGAAACAGAAGTTCCCAGCCTTAAAATATAATAATAAAAATAACAATGATCTATCCTGTTTTGGAAAATAAACTTTTTAATCTCTTTAGAAACTAAAAAAGAGAAGACTTATTTTCACTCCTTGGTTCAGACAATTCTCTGCGAAGCAAATAGCTCTCCTTTGTTTTTTTCTGCTGCAGCCCCAATGTATATGATTACCCTTTCCTCTTCTTCAAATAAAAAAAGCCTGAAAAGTAGATTAATAACCATACAGAGAGAGAAACAAAGCCAATAGATGTAAATTGCACTTTCACAACTCACAGAGTCTAAGTTTAATAATTAAACATTGTTATAGCATCTGTGGTACAGATAAGGAAACTTTAATGGAATGGTGGATGGAGAGATTGTTTTCTGTTGTAGCTAATAATGTCCTAATGTTAAAATGCATTTTTTTGTTGTTGTTGTTTTGTTTTTTCCTGAGGATATATGTAAACTTTGGTGGTTTTGCATGAAATACAGGACAAGGAAAAGCTACTCCAAGCAAGGGCAGCCTGAGTTCAGAGCAGTGTAGTGGGAGCAGACGTGGGCCCATGCTGCATACTTTTGAACTCTTATCCTGCCGCTTACTAGGAACTGAATGCAACATGAGGCACAGGGCCAAATCCTTTAGCCACCCACTAAGAATGGTGTATGCTATAATAGTGTTTGTTCTTACTAATGTTTGTAACATAACTGTCATTTGCAAAATCACACAGTTACTCGCTTTTGAGCAGTGTCTTCCAATTATACAATAATTCATTTTAAAGGTCAGATGGGACTTCCTGGTTATTTTTAAGGTAATCACAATGCAGTTTTCTCTTAAACGTAATGCTGATTTGTAAGTGGAGAGGAATTGTAATCTTTTTTCTGCTAAATCAACAGAGATGGAATAGTGTGAGGTGGAAATAGAACCAAAAAGTGTCTGTCTCTGGTCATCAGACTGTAATCACTCATCATTTTTAATCTGCTGCTATATTTAGGCCAAAAAGTCTTCCTGGACCTTCCAGGTTCATGGGGGTGTTTGTGTGGTGCTTACACCCTTCTGAGATCATGTTTCCTGGAGTCTGCTGATGAGGATACAATGAGCAGCCTACCTTTCAGAAACTGCCTTGGGCAGCAAAGCCTAGAAGACGGATGCTGCGTGATCTATTGCTCTTTGATACTGGTAATGAACCAAGGAGGAAGAAATGAAAAACATCTTTGGAGAAACATGTGAACTCCACTGTGACATGTTGCCTATTCTTAAGTGGAGTTCTTTCTTAATAGCCCTTTTCCCAACTGTTTATTCAGGTCTGGTTTTCTGCAGTTCACAGTTAGTGCCTTCTGCTTTGAAAGTTTCTCTTCTTGAAGACTCACAGCTTTTAATTTGGTAGAAGAAAAGATGGGAAATCCAGCATGCAGACAACATATGAATGGAAAACTCACTTCTATTTATGTGCATATATATGTGTGTGTGTATATGTATATATGTGTGTTTCTTTTATTAGTGGTGAGATACCTCTGTGCTGAGAGAATGTGCTGAAGAATATATGAAAGTAGTTCCACTCGTTTTAAAAAACAAATTCAATTAAAGCATTTTAAGTACATAGTCTTGCCATTGATCCTGGTGATATCCTGGAAGTTGGATATGATCAAGTTGGATATAATCAGAGCTCCTGGAATTTTGCAGATAGGTACATTCCACATTGTAACTCTCTCTATTCCATGCCTGTTACCTAAATTACAGCTGGAATTTGCAAAGATTCAGGCTCCGGGTCTAATGCCATCATGAGCGTTCTTTGCTTCTGCTGATGTCACTGTTAAGAACGCTTGTTACTTGGATGTTGCAAATTGCAGTGCCTTGGGATGCCTGTAATGAGCCAGGAGGCAAGAAAGTATTAAAAAGTAATGTTGGAGGCTGGTAGTGCTGAGCATTTTGTAGAGGTCCCAATCTTACTATTGCCATTTTCTTGTTGTGGTACATCAAAGGTAGCCTATGAGGGTGTGTTGACTTTTTACTACCACATATGTGTGATCAGCACATAAAATTAAATCCAGCATTCCACAGTGTGGAAACAAACAAAACCAATTTGTTTGTGTTTTAAGGTACTTTTAGCTTCTTTTAATCCTGAACTGCAAAAAATCTCTATGTATGGTAAATTACATTTCACGAAAGTTGTGTCCTGTTGCCAAGCAGCTTCGAATAGAATAGAATAGAATACAATAGAATAGAATCAACCAGGTTGGAATAGACCTCTAAAATCATCCAGTCCAATCTATCACCCAGCCCTATCCAGTCAACTAGACCATAGCACTAAAGGCCTCATTCAGTCTTTTCTTAAACACCTCCAGGGATGGTGACTCCACCACCTCCCTGGGCAGCCCATTCCAATGCCACATCACTCCCTCTGTGTCTTTTACATTTTTGTTTTGCATAAAAGAAGTTTGGGGAGTTGTGCTTTTTAGGGGGAGGCATGTGTGTGATTCCATTTGTAAATTATAGATGAAATAGTCAGGCTTGTATTACAATTTCAGAGTTGGGCTGCTTAAAAATGCAGTCGATCTTGATGATGCAGAATTTCTAAGACATTACAGCATGGCTGGAAATGTTTTGTAATACTGGGTTAGCAAGCAGCAACACATCCATTAGATGAAGGTAGTGACTTCAAGAGCACTGAACACATGGAAAACACTGACTTGCCATGCTAGGTTTCATTGGACTTTAAGATTCTTGAGTACTTTAGAAATTGAGACCTTAAACTTCTAAACAAATGTCAGTAATTTTTCTTGCCCTGGGTATTAAGCCAGGTCGTTGCTGATGTTGTGGAGCTCTTGCTCTTGATTATTTTTGCCGTGTTTATGTCATGGTATTTACAGTTTTCCTTATACAGCCTGTCCTCATACTAGGCCCTTGGGCAGAATGACTGTCCCCTTCCAACTGGTGTCCCATAGTGATGTTGCCAATGTGCAGGGCTTTTTGGGTTGTGCTAAGAAAAGCATTATACGAATTATGTGGCTAATAAAGCAATTCATCAGAGTGATATATAGCAGATGCTTTGAGAAAGAGCCACCTCAAAGATCTTAGAATTAAATAAAACATTTCTGTGTTGGGTGTTACAATGATTTTCTTCATACAAGAATGTTTCTGCTGTCAGGGAATTATTAATTTCTTTAGTGCATTTTTAAGCCTTTAATTATATAAAAATATTAGCTGTCGTAATATTTGAAGCTTAAAGACCTTGTACATTCATCATACTTGTTGAAGAGAAAAGGAAAATAATTTCAGTATTTAGATACTGCAATTTTCCTGTATTCTTTGAATAAATATGAGGCAAGTGGGACTCAATAAAAATAAACAGAATTTGACACGTTTTGCTCTGTGCCATGCAATGCAGCCAGTGCAATATGCTCTTTAGAAAGCCTGTGTTAGCATAACATAGTTACTTGGTACTCTTAGAATGGTTTTGTTTCTTTGTTTTCCTCCAGAATTTCTCATGTTTAAGTGGATGGTGCTTTGTGGTGACCTGTTTGTATTGTTTGCAATCATAGTGATACAAATCTGGTCCTACAATAAAAAACAGAATGCATATACCAACCTTTTTCCAAGCAGATCTTTCATTTTCTTGTAGAAAGTAGTAGGTTTTCCTCCTCAGCATTTGTCAAATTTTTATGCAGTCAGCTGTTTTTTCCCTGTGGTGTTAGAACTTACTTGTTCTCTAGTGATTTTTTTTTTTTTTTTAAGTAAAATATTACGTTAATCCCAAAGTCCTAGAAAGAGTCATAGAATCATAGAATCAACCAGGTTGAAAGAGACCTCCAAGATCATCCAGTCCAGCCTAGCACCCAGCCCTGTCCAATCAACTAGATCATGGCGCTATGTGCCTCATCCAGTCTTAACACCTCCAGGGGTGGCAACTCCACCACCTCCCTGGGAAGCCCATTCCAGTGCCAATCACTCACTCTGTGAAGAATTTCCTCCTAACATCCAGCATAGACCTCCCCCAGCACAACTTGAGACTGTGTCCCCTTGTTCTGTTGCTGGTTGCCTGGCAGAAGAGACCAACCCCCACCTGGCTACAGCCTCCCTTCAGGTAGTGGTAGACAGCAATGAGGTCATCCCTGAACCTCCTTTTCTCCAAGCTAAACACCCCTAGCTCCCTCAGCTTCTCCTCATAGGCCCTGTGTTCCAGGCCTCTCACCAGCTTTCTCACCCATTAAATTCTCAAAGTGGAATTAAGACAAACAAAATAGGAGTGCTCTTTAAATATGGGACCAGGACCATTTAGGTGTAAAACCAGTCCTCATTTATTTTGTCATTTAAGTACTTCACATTTCCGTGAACAGAGTTACAAGACTAAAGAGCATAATTTCTTCCATAGTGAAGAGTAGTAGGTCAGATTTCAGCTCAGAAATTATGATTCTTTGAATACATGGAAATGTAGGCAAATTGCTTCACAGGTGGCAAATTTCTGCTGCTCAGATTTAGGGTTGAGGATGAAACAACTGCACAACAGTTTTCCACAAAAGGGTTTGTGCTCCCTTTTGGTTTCATGTGGTTTGGTTACCAGGCGTCTTGCTTTCTCCTAGGGTTTCTGGGAGCAATGCACTTTGTATTTGTTGGGTATGTTGTACCCTTCCCAGTGAGGCATGGGAGACTTAGCTGCAGCTGTCAAACATCATGCTAGGCCCGTGAAAGGCATAAATCTCCTCCTGAGGGCATAGAGGTTAAATGCTGTGCCTAAGGTCGTAAATGAAAGCAAAAGCCAGGGGAAATTTGGCTGCTGGGTGGCCCTGGGATGAGAACTTGAGCTTCAGTGGGCCCTGAGTTAGCTCAGTGAGACGATGAGAGGTGAGAGCCTTTCCTGTAGGGCCCAGCTCTGGAGTTTACAGAAGGTTTTCCCGTTGAACTGTGCTGTCTTTTGATATTTGGCTTATAGTTGGACCCGTATCTTTTCTTCTTTGCTCTTCAGTTGTTTTCCCTTTGCAGCCTTATCTATTAGATCTGCTGAGGGATGGTGTGGAGGAGCAGTTCTATGCCATGCTTGTAACAGGACAGAGAGCCCCGTGGGCAGGCCTGGTTGTGGCCTCCCCAGCCATGCTGTCTGACCTTCTGAGGGGAGCTTCTGGCTGGATGCTGTGTTACGTATTGGCTTAAGGTCAGGTGTGATTGGTATGGTTGGATGTCTGTCATGAGATGCCCGTCACAGGATTAATCTCTCCAGTATTAGGTGCTTTACAGTCCCTGGAAGTAGGTGTCTCTTGCATCAAAAGTTGGTTGTTTTGAAGACCTGAAATCTTCCATCTCTAGACTCAGTGCCAAATAATCCACATCGACTTTTGAGTGGAGGCTGAGGACTTCTTTGTACATTTGTACTGGAAGTGAGGAGAAGGGGCAGCTTCAATGAACTAGAATGGTGAAAATCTTCTTCTGCCTTTTAATTGTCCTTGTTACTACACTGTGATACTACACTCAGGCTTGGAGGGAAAAGGAAAGGAAAGGGAGAGATTGTAAACAAGAGCCAGCCAGAGGTGTATTCAGTCTTAGCAGCTGCTTTTTGGTAGATGTATATTGCTTACAGAACCTTTACAAACACCTGAGCAAAAGGTTTCCAGCGGCTTTGTGAAATAATGGCACTGCTTTACGTTAGAGGTGCTGAGTCTTGAGCACCCACTACAGGCTCAGTGTAAGGCTTTTTTCTAGTCTGGAATTATATTTCACAAAATACCATTTTATTTCTTTCTTTTTTTTTTTTTTTTTTGGTCTTCTTCAGAGCTCCTCTGATGGAGCTTCACCATGCATCATATTAAAAAACCTAGAAAAAATGGTGAACACAACATAGAGTCGACAACAGAACTTTTTAAACCACTGACCTTCAGTGTCATCTAAAAAGATGAAAGTGAGATGAAGTAGCTGCCCTGAGCCAGATGCTTATCAATTAATGGACTTCTCGAAGTACTGTAACCAAGCCCCTCTGCAAGGGTCTGTATTGGATTAAAAAGCCCACACCCTGACACACAGGTTGCTACCTATTCTTTGGGAAACCTTGTCTCCTTAGGCAATACGGGCGTGGAATAAACCAAGTATATGGTATATGGGACAGGCTGTTCCCAGCAATCCTATTTTAATGTTGCGAAGCTGAGGTCTTTGGAGCCCCAGCCTTTCTTGAAGGTGTTCAAGGGGGTGGTTTCAGAGCATTTTGCAAGTGGAATTCTGCAGGAAAAAAAGCAAAGAGTTTAAAACAAGTTAAAAGCCCTAAGTTGCTGCATGTCCGGAAGGGGTGTGGGACAGGGCTGAGTGTACTAGTAGCATCTCTTCAGAGGAAGGGTGGGGGACAGGTAATTTTTAGAGGCTTCCTCATTCCACGGAAGTACCAGTGAGGGAATCTTCCTTAGGAACAGGGTTCATCCTGTAACCCTATGCTGCGTGCAAGTCCCAGATGTCTTTCAAAATGTATCCTTGATCCTATTTCATTATGCAAGAGGTGGTTTGTCTGACAGCCTTTGTGCAGGTTTTTTTTGTTTGTTTTTACCCCTGAGTAGGATATTGCGTGGTGAACTTACAGACTCTGTGCTGTTACATACTGGAAGGGATCACAGGGTGAAAGGAGCAGGATTTAAATTGATGACATAACATTTCCCCTCTGATCCCATGTGCCTTGCTGCCCCTGAAGGAGATCAGGTAGTTCTGAGTTCAGAGTCTTTGCACCAAGCTGCAAATCATCTGCACAGGGTTTCGTTGGCAGCTTTCCCCATCTCGCTGTCTTGGCGATGACAGCCTACTTTTGCATTATTTAGGAGAGATTCCCTTAGTTAAAAAAAATCAATTAGGAAAAGATAACTGTTTCCAAAGTGGAGCTTCCCCTTTATTATTTTTTTCCCTCTCATTGTGACTATAATGGCATGCTAGCATGCATGCTCATCTCACCTTCGTGATGGGGTGCTGGCAACTGACCTTGATTAAATGACCTGTAAATTATTGGCCACATAGGAGCAGTTGATGGCTTGAGTGCTTCTACCTAGGGAAAAGCTTTCCTGGCCTCAGTCAGAGTAATGTTAAAATATGAGATAGCATTGTTTGGGTGCTTTCATTTTTTTCTGGGTAGATGGGAATATTGTGATGCATCTCTTCCTCTTAGAAGTTGCTCTTTTGTATTTACTTGCAGCCATGTTAATAAAATGGCAACTCGTGTGGTGCTGATAGTTGTTTTCTGATCTCTTGAAGCATGAAGCTGCTATGTAGACTCTGTGAATCTGGATCATTGGATTATGACCCAGCCTGAACAGCAAGTGGATGGTGTACCTGTACTGTCCATAGCAGGATGGCTTCTTCCATCTTCTCTCAGAGCAGCTCATCTGGCTGTCATCTGAGGGATGATGCATACTAAAACTGTGACTCTGCTCTGCAGTTAGCATTTCCAAAATGATAATGGCAGCTCAGCTGTAGTTCAGGTGTTACTTCTCATACAGATCGTGTCAGGGACAGTCTAGAAGCAAGTGCTTGCTTTGATTCAGGCATGGATTCCCTTACAACCAACTGTTTAATCGCTGCAGTGGAGATACTTTCCTTTGAAATACTCAGACTTTCAGTCATTATTTCTGCCTTAAATGTTCCATTGCTAGCAATGGAAATTGTTTGCTTTTGGAAAGCAGGTGTGGCCACTGGGTTCTTACAGCTCGGGCTTCAGTGTTAAAAGGCAGGATAGCAATTTGCCAGTGGCCCCCAAGTTTTACAGGGAAGAATAGTGCAAATCACTCTGAAAAAAATATAGGATGTGCAACAATGCTGCCTGCCAGAGACGGGTGCTAGCTCAGGAGGGTGCTAACTCAGGAGCTTGCATTGAAGAATCTTCTGGAAGACGCCTAATTGATTAGGTTTTGTTACATTACTGAAGAGTAAAGTCTGAATACAGTCAAGTAATGAATGGCATATTGATAAGAAATTCAGAGTGGTATTGTTTTTCATGGGTTTCCCTGACGGTTTCTATGGGGACAAAGACGCATTTCCCGTCTGAGTGCTGCTGCTGCCCTCTGATTGCACTTCTGTGGTTTCATTCACCAGTAATGGGAAAGCATTCATAGGCAGAATAGCTTCCCCTTTTTAAATAGCCATGATTCAGGGTTGTATTTTTTTTAATGCATTAGACTAATGCAGTGTTTTATCAATGATCTGATAGATGTATAATGCTCTTTTTCCAAGTACTTACTCAGGGTCTGCATTAAAACTTGAAATTATGTACTGTAATTACGTAAGCCCTAACAAAAGTCTTTGTTGCCCTACAGTATGTGTACAAAGTGATTCTCATCCGGCGTTGGCAGTAGCTTACATTTGAACTTTAGGGATTAATTTTGTTGCAACCATTTGAATGGTCGAATTTGAATACTGATGCTTTTGGAAAACTTCTTTTCTCTCCTAGGGGTCTTTCAGTTGACTGATGTGAGTTAATTATTTAGAGAATGAGAGTTTTTTGAAATATGTATTTTTAAAACGTTATAAAATAATTTAAATAATTTTTGTCCTTTTTTTTTTTTTTTTTTTTCCTGCTCCATGACGTGAGGCACTTCAAAGCTGATTGTGATTTCACATCTCAGTGTTTGGTTTTGAGTCTGTCCCTTGCCTGCCAAGTGCTGAATTTAGGGTCATTCGGTTACTCTGCATTCCCCACTCTCTGCTGTGGAGCTTCTATATTCTCAGAAACTACTTGCAGTTTTGAGGGTCTGTTTGTTGTTGTTGGCTTTTACTCCTTTTTCTTTTCCTGGATAGTTGATTTCAGTGCTTCCTCTGAGAGAGGGCGAGAGAGAAATTGCTTCTCATCCAGCGTGTCTCTGCATTTCTGTATATTTAGACTCCCTTCTTTCCTGTTCCCTTCCCCCTGCACCTCCCTCTGCCTTGCAGAAAATAGAGCTTTTAGGCAATGTTTGAAATGAAGAGAAGACCAGCCAGAGCCGAAAGCTGTTTCTTGCTGAGATGAGGTGCTGTGTGCTAGGAAAGCAGCTCCCGAGCCAGGCTGCTCCTTTCTGACTGCCTGTAAAACGTGAAATGACTGTGAAAAAAGGGAGTGAGACTTGCCATTCACACCTGTGTATTAGCCGTAGTAAGATTACTGACCGAGGAATGCAAAGTCATCCATCACTGGTGAAAACAGGCTGGAGTGGGTCTCTCCAGCCCCGATGCCGGCTCACAGCGAGGGGTGCCAGCAGAGCTGCGCCAGGGCCCTTGGCAGGAAAAGCTTGTGAGTGCTTCTGTGCACCAGCTGTGCCAACCAAGCCATTCCATTACTCCTGCGCTGTCTTTGCTGTGAGGATGGAAAACCTGTGTTGTCACTTTCTGTACAGACACTCAACCTTAAAAATGAAAATAGGAACACCTCGAGTTGCTTCTGATGGTGATTAGGAAGGGGAGGTCACACTGATGTGTATATGCCGAAGAGATGCAGCTCCTGCGATTGCCGAGGGCAATGCATACCTGTGCAGAGCGGCTTGTCCAGTGCCACACATGTGCTGTTCCTTGTTGCAGAGAAGCCATTTCATCACTTGTACCTTATTCACAAGGGTGTTACTGGTTGAGGGTTTGGGGGCTGACAGGGAGGAAGGAGGAGGACTGAAGATTGTGGTTTTGTTTTATTTGAAACCTTTTGTTTCCTGAAAGCCTGTCAACTCAGCAGGATGAAAAACCTGGTTTGAGCATTTACTTCGTTTGGCTGTGGTTTATGAAGGAGCAGACAGATAAGGGCCAGCTGTTGTTCCATTTGCTTGCTTAAACAAAACCTGCTGTAGCCTGTGTGTAGGACTGCAAGCTGCAGCACCTTGTGAGAAAAGCAAGACAGGGATAAGGCTGTTTCTGTTTTATTATCAAGAATTTTATTTTCTCCCGTTGAAGAAGATTAATTTTTTGACATACGTTGCAGTCTGCTCTGCATGATCTTACATCACATCCATTGTAGTAAATAAGAGATTAGGGAATTCTAGCGTTCTCTGTAAAATAAGTTTCTCTTTGAACTGTCTGTTTTATTTGGTGGTCTGGGTTTTTTTCTTTTTTTTTTTTTTTTCCTTTTTTGTGATTTTTTTGTTCTTGTTGGGGGGGTTTGTTTTGGTTTTTTTTGTGTCTAAATTCTGTGGCAGCTCTCAGAAATGTAAAGTAGGACAGAAGAGTGAAGAGTCTTTCCCTGTGTTGTTGACACTGGGATGGCAGAAGAGTGTGTGTGTGGGGTGAATTTCCCTCCTCTAAGTTATCTTTATAAATAGCATGTTGTGCCCCACTCCCTGTTTGTGTGTGTTCTGCTTCTCTTAGTTAGCAGGAGTGAGTCGATGCTTTCCTGTCTGGCGGTTCAGTGACTTAATGCATGTTTGAGTAGCTGGCCTCCCCATTTTATTGTGACACGTGCTTTTCTGTGGAAAAACTGAGCTGGGCAATGCAAATGGAACCACAACTCATGTCCCTGCCTTCCCTTTCATTTCCTCCTCTCTGTTCTCTTCCCTTCTTGGCATGCTTTCTCTCTAGGTGGTTTTTTCCTCACTGCTCTTCCTGTGCTGTGCAGGTGAAGGAATGTGTCAAAGCTGGGCATCATGAAAAGTCTCTTCTTTAGTCAGTCTCCTGTTTTGAATCCACTGAGCTGTGTACAGAGGGAAGTTGCTGTGGTCCCGATAATTGCAATTGCTTCTCCCTTGCAGCCAGTTTCCTTTGTGAGATACTACTGCTGTATTTTTTTGAGTGCTAATGAAGGAGTTGTCCATTGCAAAGAGAAGTGCTGTTAGGCTGGCAATGAGTAATGAATCAGGAAGCAGGTGTGTTGCACAAACCCCATCAGCATCCACACCGGAGGAGAAAACACTGGCCTGTTTAAGGCAAGCAGTAGCGACCTTGGCACACTGTGCTTGGAAGCCAGGTATTTTGAGTTCTGTATTTATGACTTCCTGATTCAAGGCACATTGCCAAAGGGGCCTTCACCTCTCCTAGTAAGTGTTTCTAGCTGTTGAAAAGGTCCAAGTGTCATTATGAGAGTTTATGGCACAGTTGCTTCTGAAGTACTTACACAGAGTAAAATGGTCTTCTGTTGGTTCAAAGAAGATAGTGCTGAGCTGTCTTGGAGCCGAGTACAATCCAAAGCTGGTCCAGCTGCCCGTGCAACTCAAACCTAAGCAATGTTGTCTTCAGTAAACATTTAAAGGAACAGGGTTCTCCTTGGCTATTCTAACACCTGTTAAATGGTATGCTTTGTTCAAGAGATGTTGAGTTCTGCCTTCTGGGATGAAGCCTGGGAATGTATGTGTTTTGGAAATGTGGCTGTGACACAGGTCTGGGAGCAATCATACAGGCCAGTGAGGTTGAGGGACAAGGACAGTAATACCCAAAGTTGAGCTATCCCAAGTAGTTGAAAAGAAAGCCTGCACTACTGCTAAGTGACTCTTCTGTCCAGATGCACTGAACAAGTCCTGTTGTTTGTAGTGATTCTGCTCCCAGACCCAACCATTGCTGGCAAATAATCTAAAGAGGAATTGTTAATCTTCTTGAATGCCTTCAACAGGGACAGATTTTTAAACATAGTTACAGATGCTAGCAGTGAGAATTAAAAGAAAAGGAAGGTTGTGTTCATCTAATGCTGTGACAAGCAACTCAGCGTCATTTATTTCTAATCCTGTGTCATATCCATTATGGAAGAAAATACTCTTGCAGAGATAATTACTGCAGCACAATGAGAAGTTCAGTGCTTTGCAAGCAGAAGGAGTTTGCAATCTATGTAAAATATCCTTGTCACCTCTGCAAGCCATTTGCTAGCCTCTCTGTTCATTCCAACACGAGGAGCTCCTCTGGTTCAGCTGAGTAGATAAGCTTGCAGGTTCTTGGCAGTGTTCAGCTCACCTAATTTCACTTTGCCCAAAGGTCTGTTTGAGAAGACTGTTAAAATTGCTGTTCCTTAATGCTAGGATAAATTAAAAAATGTTAATTGGAGGGAATCCATTTAGAGTCAGAGCAACCATTTTATTCCTGTTGAACCTTGTGGAATTACAGGTGTAAGTATCTGCTCATCGATGTGAAGGTATCAAAAAACCTTGTATAGTTAAGGCTAGACTGGACATGAGGTACATTAGAATGCAGCCAGCACAAAAAAAATCTTGATGTTTATGTCTCACTTTGGAAATCCTATCTAGGAAAAATTTACCAAACACATGGATATAGCAATTATTAGTAATGTCTTGAAAAGCTAAAAGTGAGTTTGTTGGACATAACTATATTTGAACTCTTGCAGCTCTGAGCGTGGCAATATTCCCTGTATGTCTCTGATATCTCTAACTGGTATAGAAGGGACAGTATCAATATCTGTAACAAATCCTACTAGTGGGATTTTAAGCTAATGCACTTCTGTAGTCATTGAGTTGTGTAGACCATTACTTTTATAACTGTGTAATTGTTAAGTTAGGAATCTGTGTTTTGACGTTTGCTTACCTTAATGGCTTTGGTGTTGTGTTTTTTTCCCCACAGGACTAGAGTGAAATTGGAAAGCCTAGAAGATGCATATATTTTAAGAGGAAATGATGACTCTCTTTCTGATAAACACGGATGCCCAGCTTATGTGAGTCCAGAGATCTTGAACACAAATGGCAGCTACTCTGGCAAAGCAGCGGACGTATGGAGTCTAGGTGTCATGCTTTATACCATGCTAGTCGGACGCTATCCTTTCCATGACATTGAGCCTAGTTCCCTCTTCAGCAAGATCCGTCGTGGGCAGTTTAACATTCCAGAAACTCTATCCCCCAAGGCAAAATGCCTCATACGTAGCATACTGCGTCGGGAGCCATCGGAAAGGCTGACTTCACAGGAAATTCTGGACCATCCATGGTTTTCTACAGATTTTAATGTATCGAATTCGGGATATGGTGCTAAGGAAGTATCAGATCAGCTGGTGCCTGATGTCAACATGGAAGAAGACTTGGACCCATTCTTTAACTGAGCACAAAGACTGGTGTTCAGAAGGTACACAACCTGGAGATGGACACATGAAGGAGCCCTTCCTGACCGTGTTAAATCACATCCTGCATCAGCCTAGCTTGGTAGCAAAAGACACTCAAGAGGTCCTCAGATTGAGAAGGAACCTCCACAAGGAGCTAATATAACAAATGTAGCATGGGGACAGATTCGGGGGGGTGGGGGGAGCTTGCTATCAGGTTAGATTGATTCGGAGGAGAAAAGGCAGCATGGAGCAATTGTAGCTTCTCACCTTTTTGGAGCCAAGGAGACTGCACATGCCAATTCTGGTGCAGCTGTATCACTCCTGTTTCTGTTCCATTTAAAATAGTGGTAACTCACAACAAATAGAAACTTTTTTGCCTCAGCTCACATCTTGGCATCGCACTGTTAGATATTTGACTTCAGCCATTATTCAGGGAAAGTACAATTGGCTAACCTTTTTTTTTAATCAGATGTCTAATAATTAACGGGGTTAACTTCAGAAAAAAATTAGGTGCACAAAGACGGACATGAAAAGTGGGTGCTAAAAACAAACAAAATTTCAATTCATGTCTCTTGATAGCTATTTTCAACTCATTTCTTCTAAATAAACTACTTAATATTCTTGTCAGGAAATGACATTTTAATGCTTTGTTCCCTTAAGGGGAAGTAACTGTCATTTAACAAGCTGTTCTGTTTTGTGTCAAATGGTTCGTTGCAGGAAGCTATTATAACTCGAACTTCCAGATGCATTACTGCTATAATAGGGAGAAAAAGGAAGAAAACTGATAGATATATATATTTTTTTTAATTTTCCTTTTTTTTCCCCCCCCCTTTTTTTTTAAGATATGAGATACTGGCTTCCATATCTGCCATGCTGCACATATATGACTAGAGAGGGCAGAAAGCCCTTAGTTGTGTCATTATCTGAGAACCGCTATCTTCTTTAACTGACTGGCCCACATGTAAATAGAGGGCTCTTTTATTATCAAAGAAGAGTATTGTGGGTTTGCTTTTTCTTTGACTTTCTCTTAACTTTGGAAAAGAATTCTTTGGGTTTGGTTTTTTTTGTTTGTTTGTTTGATTTTTTTTTGTTTGCTTTGTTTTGTTTTTGTTTTTCTTTGTTTTTGTCCAGAATAAGAAATAAGAGGGTATTAATAAGCTGAACATTTATATTACAGATATTCCTCTTGAAACATACACAGTAATATGCACCTTTTGTATTGTCAAGACTTATTCTATTTATTGAAGAAAATGTCACAGTAGTGATGTATTAAGCCAGTACTTCAATTACGGGTTGACTTGGGATGACATGTTACATGCTGTAGTTAACACACTTCTTTTCTGTTCAGGTATTTCTGTCCCTAAATAACTTTTTATTTAGCTTCTTTTTCTAGATAGCTTTATTTGATTTAGACTGGCAAATGTTTTTATTACTGCTTTTATATTGCTGTATGATATTGAAATCTCTTGGCATAAATATTTGTGTTTCCAGTACCTCAGTTGTTCTGATATTACTGCCTGTATACGTTTTGTGAAGTGGTCATGTTTTTTGGGTAGGTACATGTGGACTCTGTAGTATGTAAATGTTACTTGAATTTGTGCTTAATTATAGTATGTGGCATGTGCGTACAGCTACTTGGCATTTGACGTATGGATGCTATTTGCCTGCCTTGCAGGAAAGTTATGGTCCCACTCTCAAGAGGATGTTTCACAGTTCTTTATCAAGAGACAAAGCTAGCTGCAGCTGACCTGCCTTGGTTCTATTTTGGTAAATAAGAATATAAAGGAGTAATGTTTTTACACTCTGAAGATGGTGCTGTGTCAAGAAGGACTTTTTTGGGTTTTTTTGGTTTTTTTTTTTATTTTATTTTATAAGTACCTTATAGGAGGAAAGATTGGTGATGTGCATGGTGGGGTTTTACTGCCTCTGGTGCTTTGTCATGTATTTGGTTTAATGTTTTTGTCCTAATCTCTTCAATAAATAAAATTGTGCATATTTAACTAAACTTCGGTGCTGTTTTCTATGAATGAAACAGGCTTTTGCTTATTTTCTTGAGGCTTCTCAAGCTTGAGCTTATCAAGCTCGAGAAGCCTCAAGCTTGAGCTTATCAAGCTCATTTATGTTTTTCAAGGAGGGTCTTGAAATGTGTTCAGAATGATGTAATTTTCACGGTGGGAGGCTCTCTGGCTGATGAAGAGAGATATCAGGGTGGAGCAGCCTGGCATTTGCACTTTCCATAATTCATAGGGAAACGCATGTCCTGCATTTGTACCCCCATAAAGACTAGGTCTGAAATAGCACCTCCTAACTTAGTGTCTTTTAAGACAAAATTTTATTTCTGTCACTCAAGTGACAATCAATAGATGCAGGTAGTGAGATCACGTGTAGAAATGCCTGTGGAGCATGTAAGGTGCTTTGTGAACATGGTGCAAGACAGATAAACTGTCTTCATAATGGCCCAGGATTCAAATTGGGCTTTGATTTCATAGAACCACAGAATCAACCAGGTTGGAAGAGACCTCGAAGATCATCCAGTCCAACCTAGCACCCAGCCCTATCCAATTTGAACCAGGATGTCTATTTGCAGCAGTTGTATGATTTGAAAAAACTATAGAAGCCTGATAATCACCCCTAAAGAAACCCACTGGCCCCAGGCCTTACCACTTCAAAATAATAAGAGTCTAGTAGCAAAACTGGTAGCACAGGGCTTACTGTCAGGCTGGCTAACTGTGCTACATGATTTCAGCCGAGGCAATTCCTGGCAGGTGTTGAATATTTCAGTTGGTAGGTTGTGAATTAGAACTGTTGATTATAGCACCAAGAAGAGATGTTATTAGCATATAGAAACACTCAAAGATCAGTTTCTAAATGATCTGTATGCCTGCAGCCAAAGTTTAAATTACTTGAAACTCTTTCAAATTGAACTCCCACAATAAATGTGCTTTAAAATAAAACCCCAAACCAACAAACCAGATTGCAATCAGTCAGAGAGAGAAGTGGAGGGGGAAAGAGCTGAGGATTTTCCTCTCCCCCACTAAAACTTATGTGAATGGCTTCTGTTCTATTTGGGTGGAAGTAGTCAAACCTTCTTTTACAGCAACCTGCACGCTTGCTTTTCGCTGCCAGTAATGTTATGAAGAATGTGGCTGACTAATGATTGCTCACTTGCAGTGAATGTTTTGTTCAAGGAAAAAGCTTTCTTGGTGTCGCTATGGAGGAATCCTTTGGCAGCTCGAGTCAGCTTTGTAAAATCCTGAAGGGATGCCTTGTTTTCAGAGCTTCCTTTTCCCTGAAGTGAAACTTGAGAGGGAGATCTGTGATTCAAACAGCTGATTTATGTCTCTCTTCATTCTTTCATGGATGCTATTAGTGGGGCATGGGTATAGCACTACGTGCTGCCGAACTGCCTCAACAGCTCTGTTAGTCCTCTCAAGCCTAGGTTTGGGTAGCAGCTGCAAAAGAATGCAGGATCTTGCTGAGCAGAGGTGGTGGGATAGTCTTAGATACTTCCCCATCCTGGGGAAAGGGATGATCTCACAACTATGCAGAGTGAAAAGCATGTCTACAAACAAAGCCATTTCACAGGACATGACTCTGTGGCAGACTTTGGAGGCAGAGGCCACCCTGCACCCTCTGTCTCCTCTGCCCCTCCTATTTGAAATTACTTTTAAAAATGAAAAAAAAAAAGTGTTAATTTGTCACATTTAATTTGTCAGTGCAGCACTGTTTGATTGCAGACTGAGTGCTCTTCTTCAGGACTGTACAAACAAGTCACAACTACTCCTTTGGTACCATGATGTCATATAATCTGATCCCTTAGCTTTACTGAGGTGTACATGTGGTATGGGCATAAACAAAGCAATTACAGATACATTCTCTTAGGGACAAAATAACCTTGTTAAACTTGTGTTTCTGAACAGGAACAAAACCCAAAAGCCCAACCAAAGCTGCTAAGACCCCAAACCACACTTTCCTGGCAGTCAGAGGGGAAGGGTATGAAATGTGATGCCAAGTAAAAATTATTGGGAAGGGGAAAATATACTCATCCTGAAATGATTATGTTGAAACTTGGAAATGTTATGAGTGAGCTCTGTGACTAATAACATAATGAATACCAAAAGAATTAGTAATGATCGGTTCTTTATTCTTAAAAGTTTTGTCAAAGGTTTCTATGAAAATATTGCTTACTTAATAAGTGACAATATAACTAACAACTTAACTGGCTTGTAGCTTTCCTGTTCTTTCAGTAGAAGCAAATGTTGAAAATCAGTAATATGATGAGACAAATTGAAATCAAAGTGTAAGTAAATCAGGGTATAAATGACCTGTAATATGGTATAATTCTACCCAAATGTAAAAAACAAGTGAGGAAAAGGTCAAACAAAAGGGGGAAAAATCAAATCAGTTGTGGTAGTGACTTTCTTTTCCCAATGTTCTTGATAGTTACATTCTTGTTACCAGTTTCCATGCCTCCATTTCTGCCTTTCTTTTAGACTACTACCCAGTTTAGGCTATTTGCTTGAAATTTACTTCCTACTGAGATGCCTCCCTAGAGGGCTCTATACAAGTTTGAAACTCTAGGCCATATTGGGCTTGGAAAGGTTTAAGCACATAAGTGAGTGTATGTAAATGTGAAGAAAAATGCATTTACAGAGATGGTAATGTAAATCCTGAGAAGTTCAATTCATGTTATTTGTGCTGATGTAAATGAATGGAATCCATTTCTTAAGGGCATAGATGAGCCTGACTTGTGTTCTGAGAGGTGTCATTTATTCTAGTTATTCAATTTAAATTCGTTTAGACTCACAAAAAAATGGCTCAGTGAAGGAGTGGATCACATTGATCTCTCTCTCCTGCCTCCTTCGTACATCCATTGCCTGCAGGGGTAAAATAAAATGATCTTGGTGTGGCAGCTTGTGGAAAGTAATAGGCTAGCTCCTGCATTTATTTCTGCTCAAGAGATTAAAGCATAGTTGCAAACCTGATGCTGACATCATTCCAAGCACACAAAAAGCTGACGTCAGTTATGCAGTATATTGCAGAGTGTTTATCTTCATCTGATTAGGTTAGCAAAATGCATACTGCAAAAGCAGTGCACAAAGAAGGAAACTGTGTTTGTCCACTCACCCTCTTGACACTAGAATCAGCCCTGGAAAAACTGAAACACTTTGTCCTTGATAAGACCCCTATAAAAAGCTGGAAAGCTACCACTGGGCTTGGCTTTTCCCCATCTTAATCTCCAAACATCAGTGTTAAGCATACGGTTTGTTTGAGGTGGGTGTTGGGCAGCCTTTCCTTGCAGGGAAGTCTAGGTCTGAACTTTTGGCCTCCACAAAGCCAATCAGAGTGGAAAAGCAATCAAAGGTGTTTTGACATGACAGTGCAAATACTGATCTCTTCTGCATGCTCAGCTAAGTATGTGTAATTGGCCAGTGAGGAAGGTGGAATTGCTGCTACTAGCTGTCAGCACAGGAGGCTTCTGCCCTGTCCTGCTGCCATGAGCATGCAGGCAGCACCGGCTGCTGCCAAAGGAAGTCCAAGTTATGCTGACTTGCTTGAAGGGCATCAACAGCAAGTGGGTAGCTTCCTCCCTTTGCTTGTGACCAAATGTACCCTTAAAAACAGACACTTCCACCTGGAAGTGCCTACAATAACAGGAGACGTAGGAGTAGTGTGCTCTATGAATCAAGCCAATTCTTCAAGGTATGGGACAGAAGTGTGTGTCTGATTTTTGCTCAGACAGACCTGAAGAATCCACATGTGTTGTGCTACATGAAGATGCTCTTCTGTGTACACTTATTTCCTATGCTTACCCTTAAAAGCACAATGTCACTGTTTGCTCACAGTACTTGGCTTGGATGTTTGTGTGTGCTCATTCCTCCATGAGGATCACTGGTCTCAACCAGTGATCACTTGTTTGGTACAATCCAGTCTTTATTTCAGTTGTCTCCTTTTTTTTCCCCCCCTTCATTAGTTCATTGTTTGTCTCACAACAGTTTCTAGTTTAAATTGGATCTAGTTCAGTCACTAGAAGTAAGGATAAAATTTAGGCATGCATTTTAGTCAGAAGCAGTATATCCTGGGTTGAAATAAAAGTTCAGTTCCATGCAGTCATGGCTTAAGTTTAAAAGCTTGGCATCAACCTTCAAGAAGAGGAAATTTCATGCTTACTAGTCACCAACGGATATTTCATTACTTCATATTTTATTGCATTCTACTCCCTCCTATGTGTAAGCACCATAACTGCAGGTTATTTGCAATTCCTAAGTGTTTGTAATTGCTAGTTAAGCATTTTAGTTTTTGCTTTAGCAAGAAATGTGCCTGATCCATGTGAACAGTCTTTAAGGCAGCTATAAAACAGAATGTACCTGTGGGGAAAAACTGCAGCTCTTCTGGGGACCAAGTTTCTGACAGGGCTCCAGCTGCATTAAAGTAAAGGAACTTTACTACATGCAAACTTTTTATTAGAACAAACATTGCTTCAACAACTATATAAGATGCTTACTTCCCCTGATAGCTCAGATCAAGGCCAATCAAATCAACATGCTAAAGATGGGTAAGCATATGCATATTTTACTGGCTGTTACTTTATATGAACTCTGTAATTCAGTCAAAGGAGCGTATCTTGAAAGAGCAGTAGAATGATTGCAACACAGTTTATGGCAGAGATGTCAACAAATCTGTTTTTGTGGTACTGTGAACAATATCAAGTCATTGCTCTGAGAAGCTGCTAACATGAGTAACCACTGTATCACAGTATCACCAAGGTTGGAAGAGACCTCATAGATCATCAAGTCCAAGCCATTACCACAGAGCTCAAGGCTAGACCACCAAGTGCCACGTCCAATCCTGCCTTGAACAGCTCCAGGGACGGTAACTCCACCACCTCCCTGGGCAGCCCATTCCAGTAGCCAATGACTCTCTCAGTGAAGAACTTTCTCCTCACCTCAAGCCTAAATTTCCCTGGTGTAGCTTGAGGCTGTGTCCTCTTGTTCTGGTGCTGGCTGCCTGAGAGAAGAAAGCAACCTCCTCCTGGCTACAACCACCCCTCAGGTAGTTGTAGACAGCAATAAGGTCACCCCTGAGCCTCCTCTTCTCCAGGCTAAACAATCCCAGCTCCCTCAGCCTCTCCTCGTAGGGCTGTGCTCGAGGCCTCTCACCAGCCTTGTTGCCCTTCTCTGGACACGTTCAAGCATCTCGATGTCCCTCTTAAACTGGGGGGCCCAGAACTGGACACAGTACTCAAGGTGTGGTCTAACCAGTGCAGAGTACAGGGGCAGAATGACCTCCCTGCTCCTGCTGGCCACACCATTCCTGATGGATCTCATGTAAGCTCAGGATAGCTGCACGATTTGTCAGAAGGTTAACAATGTATTGTCTTTAACAAAGAGCATTGACCAGCATGTAATGCATCTTTCAGAGAAATCCACTCACATCTTGACATTGTCTGCAGTTGATAAAACTAAAGTTGTCAAAATCATCTGATTTCATTCATACTGATTGATCAGGCCTAGAGTGTAACTCATACTTCACTATAGGATGACCTTTTTTTTCAGGGTAAATTCATCTGTATGTAGGAACCCAGGACAAGGTCAAAGTTGCATTTACATCCTCAGAACACAGGAAATGCAGAATCTTTGTACCCTTCCTCTTTTCACTTTTCCTTTTGGACTAATCTGTCTGCAGGGGTAAAAGTAGAGAAGACAATGCCCTTTGTAGATGTGCAGAAGAAGCATAGCTGACCTGTTCCAGAATAGCTCTGCATGCTGACCTGTCAGGAACCAAGTGGTATTTTGAGTCTTACTGCATTTGCTAGTTGAGCAAGGGGAAATCTGTGCCTTGTTTTTTCCGTCAAGTATGATGGAATTTTACCACCAGTGTTGCAAAATGCCTTGAATTCTATTGATAACATGCCTCCATGATTAACAAGCATATCATTCAGCTCCTTCTCCTTCAACAGTACCATCACCACTATCTGTAGTTAGCAACACTTCAAGAAATTGATTTTATGATCCTATGAAATTGAGTTTTTAGGTTTTGGATTATCTTGTCTATAAATAAGCTGTGAAGATAACAAACATAGCAGATACAAGAAGTTTTTTTAGGAAAGCAACCACAGACTGGATTAATTAATTAACTGCATTAATCAAATTATTAATTAATTACTTGAAGACTGGGTGAGGTACTTAGCGCCATGGTCTAGCTGATTGGACGGGGCTGGGTAACAGGTTGAGACTGGATGATCTTGGAAGTATCTTCCAACCTGGTTGATTCTATGATTCTATGACTTTTGGTAATCTATTTTCCTGAAGTGAAGGTCAAAGACAGAAATGCCTCAGTCATTCTGTTTAAACATTTTTGTGTTCTAGCTTTTTCTGCTCTGCCAATACACTTTGCTTTTATTTAGGACAACTGCAATTGCATGTGATGCTTGCTACCTTGGGGTTTGTGCTGCTGGGTTGCTCAGAGTGCTAGGTCAGTCACTCAGAGTTGCACTCAATTGGAGCCATCATGGTGAGCACAGCATAAAGGTAAGGAAGAAATGCAGGTACTATGTCCAAAGGCTATCTATCTAAGAAACACCATCTTTTTCTAAAGGATAGAAAGCTTCCCATCCTCTTTCTGATGGCAGGTGGAACTCTAAATATTGCTACTCCCATCCATAGGTAGTCTTTCCAACATTGTACCTGTTGGATGTCATTTGTTCAGAGAAGAGAGGGGCAAGAACAGTCTAAACCACATCTTTCCATCTATGCAACTTCTTGGCACTATCGATTTACTGTGAGTTCCAGTCATCTGAATCCATAACAGATATAATCCCTAGAGACCTGGAAAAAAAACCTTCTTTCAGGAGGTTAGCAGATAGGATGTAGGCTTCATTGTTTGTGAAGGAATCATTGTGCTTCTGCTGCAGAACTTGTCTGAAGACTGTGATATTTAAGGCGATTTCAAAGCTTGTTCTAAGACTGTTTTCACAACAAAAGGTTACTCTGTCAAAGCACAGCAGGGGAGGTTGACTGCACTTCTGGAATCACTATAGATGAGCCCAAGCTTTGTTCTGCACCATTTCTTAAATCAGAGGGGCAGAGAAACCCTCCACCAACTTTACACATACAGGGAGGACAAGGACAAGATTCGGACCATCTAATGCTATTGAAGCTGGGAGTTATGGCTTACACAAGTGGAATTTGGGGTGGGATTTGTCCAGCTAAATGTTGACAACTACATCTCTCTCTGTTGACTATAAAAGGAGCTCATTGTGACTAGCTCAGGCATAGATGTCTAAAGTTAGATGGGATTAATCCTCTCTGCTTGCCAGAGTCCCAATTACTTGCATACACAGAAATGTCTTGTTCCTTTTGAGACACACCAGGTATCTAAGACATCTACACAGGTCTTGCAGATGTGACACAGGGGCTATGAAAGAAGGACCTCTTATGAATAGACAGCTGGAGATATGGTAGGCATCCTCAAGCATCTCAGATGGCAGTGGGTGGGCACATCAATATGAAGACATTTATGTTTGAATACCTAGGGTTCAGAACAGCATTCTCTCATGAGCTTTGGAGTTTCCTAGGTGTCGACATTGGGTACCTTTAAAGATGAGAATACAGTGTAATTTATGTGGGAAAATGCTCTCCTTCCCTCTTCAGAAATGGCCGCTTGTGAAACAAGCTTGCAAACGTCGCTGTCCCAGAAGGGTTTCAGGCCAAAGGAGGCCTGGCCCTTATGTAATATGTGAGTAAGCGCTCAGCCATGGGCACATGTGAGCTGCTTTAAGTCTTTTACATCAAGCAGTTGCTGGACAAAACCCAGAAATAAACTCAACTGCAGAGACAGCTTAAACCATCACCATAAAAAAATAGTAATGATAAGTGTTGCTATATCAAGATATACCAAGAGACTGAATAAAACATGAAGAGCAAAATCATTTATCTACTTTTTATAGCATGTCACTGTTTTATTTTCCTCTTGTTACACCTCTACGTAGGATGTACACCTAGTGAAATAAAAAACTGACACCTGTTAAGTAGAGAAATTAAATGCTATAGAAAACCATTGCTTTCTTTACTGTGCACCAGAGGATGTGATCTCTGGTTCCAGAAGCAGCTGGTGTAACACATACAGCTCATTAAAAGTGCCTTGTGATCATTTCTGTTGCGAATGTGGCACTTTAACCTATCTGCTCCTCGACCTCCTGCAAAAGCAAGTCGCTTTTTAATCTGGGAGAGAGATTTCCATGTTGTCAGAGAGGAAGATTCAAATTGGGCACGGCACAATAAACACAGCACTTGCAAATCTCTCTCAGTAGGAAAATGAGTTCCTAGCATTTGCTAATACTTCTCCAGACAAGCGTGTTCATTAAACAATGTTAATGTTTTTCTTCTCTTAAAAGCCAAGCTATGGTATGAGGCAGCTTTGTGTTTAAGCAGTTGCTCACTGAGTAAAAATCCTATGGCAACCAATAAATGGAAGCCAAAAAATGTCGCAATATTATTTTAGAAGACTCATCTGCTTATTTTTACAGTTAGCCTTGCATAACCTTCACATTTTTTTGGAGTCTGCCTTATGTAGAATATTTCTTAAAATTTCCATTTATTTCCATTGTACACTGAGCATTAGGAAAACTTAAAAAATAAAACCCTCAAACAAAACAAAATAAAAAGAGTCATAATTTTTTTTTCCCTTTGCAATGTTATTCTGCCCTTCTATAACCTATTTATGTACTGCCCTTACATAATATTTATTTGGTGTTATAACTTTAATCTTTTTGTTTGCTGAGCAAAGATGAAGCTGGTTTCGTGAGTAGCTTGAATTGTGTCTGCTTCCTGGGATTTAAACATGGGGGTGCAACAAATGGTAAGTGTGGCTTCCAGCTGATGAGCACAAGGAGGTCTGGAGTTTGAGCCATCCAATATCTACAACCAGAGTGTGGAAATATGTGTTTAGAAACACTGATGAAAAGTCTAACAAAAGATTTAAAATGACATATTAAAAAATACAGTCAGTATCAGTACATCTCAGATGTTTTCTGTATGTCCATCCCTGCATTCCCTTGGCACAAATTACAGTTAGCAGCAGCATATCGAAGGCTACATCTATAAAATATTGCCTTGCTGGGGACAGAGTGGCTGGAGAGCAGCCAGGCAGAAACCCGGGGGTACTGGTAGATAGTTGAACATGAGCCAGCAGTGTGCCCAGGTGGCCAAGAGAGCCAATGGCATCCTGGCCTGGATCAGGAACAGTGTGGCCAGTAGGACAAGAGAGGTTGTTCTTCTGCTGTACTCAACACTGGTCAGCNGAATGGGCTGCCCAGGGAGGTGGTGGAGTCACTGTCCCTGAAGGTGTTGAAGAAAAGCCTTGGTGAGGCACTTAGTGCCATGGTCTGGTTGACTGGATAGGGCTGGGTGCTAGGTTGGACTGGATGATCTTGGAGGTCTCTTCCAACCCTTTGATTCTATGATTCTGTGATTCTGTGACATCTGAACAATGATATATTTCACTCTCTATTACCACAAAAATAACAACAAAATCCTGGCTGCCTGCTCAACTTTAACCAGCAGTATATGAGTTGTTTCAAGATGGTTCTATATAGATTGGTTTGTGCCTGAGATTGCAACCCCATCACCAAAGACTAATTACACACAAGTGTTGCAAAATTGTATTCTGAATAAATACACTCTTGGAACTTTCTTTTCCTTCAGCAAACAGGATATTATGTAAAAGTCTGTGTGCCTGCACGTGTGCCTAGGGCTGTGTGTGCACACAGAAATCACAATATCACAGTATCACCAAGGTTGGAAGAGACCTCACAGATCATCAAGTCCAACCCTTCACCACAGAGCTCAAGGCCAGACCATGGCACCAAGTGCCACGTCCAACCTTGCCTTGAACAGCTCCAGGGACAGCGACTCCACCACCTCCCTGGGCAGCCCATTCCAGTGTCCAATGACTCTCTCAGTGAAGAACTTTCTCCTCACCTCAAGCCTAAACTTCCCCCGGCGCAGCCTGAGGCTGTGTCCTGTTGTTCTGGTGCTGGCTGCCTGAGAGAAGAGAGCAACCTCCCCCTGGCTACAGCCACCCTTCAGGTAGTCAACACTCCTAAATGCAAATGGTTTGGGCTGGAAGGGACCTTAAAGATCATCTAGTTCCAATCCTTCCCCCACCATGGTCAGGGACAGCTTCCACTAGACCAGACTGCCCAAGGCCTCATCCAGCCTGATCTTAAACACCTCCAGGGAGAAGGCATCCACGACCTCACTGAGAAGCATGTTGCAGTGCCTCAGCACCCTGACTGCATGGTTTTATCTTGCACAAATCTGGATAAGGCACTCAAACAGGAAACATTGATGTATTCCCCAGGTGCTTCAGAGCATCACAGTTTATTTCTTCAGTAAGAACTGGGGAAAGGCTTGACAGTTCTGTAGGCTGGAGTTTTTCAACATACTCTGCCTGCTATTTGAGAAGGAGGCTGATGGGAGGTGACAGGACTTTTTCCTTTAGCTTTTCAGGAAAAGGTTATCTATGAAAATATGTAAGTTTTGTTATTAAAATGTTTTGTTATCTTATGCATATATATAAAGATAACAGGAGAATCAACCAGTTCAGTCATTGGAGTCTTTAAACACCCTCAGGTGGGCTTCAGCCTCCCAAAGTTTAGGGTTTTGCAGGAAGGATGTTTCAGTTCCTGTACAGTTCAGGGAAACGTGTTCAGCACAGTTGCAGAGCTTAAGAGACTGATTAATCTAAACACAGAGGAGACACAGATATTTGATCAGATGAGTGGCACCCAGCACTCACTGCCTTTTTTTAAAAGAGGAGCCAAAACTATCTAGCTCAAATATAGATGGCAACCTTGTAGTCACCAGAAATCAGGAGATCTGTGTCCTAATTCTAGCCTCAGACAATGTCTAAGAGAGTCAATGCAATAATTTACAATTCCTATTGGTTTTCATGGGTCCTGAACAAAAATATTCATAAGAAATAAAAAAGTATGTGCACAAAGAGGTCTTTTTATACACAGAAGTATGCATTTTTAGGAGAAAAGATAAAGTGCAACTATTAGTATGCTAATCCTATTAAAACATATGTACTTAGATGTAAAATTCTTTAGAATAAGCACAGGTTTTTTTTCTTCCCTCTCTTTTTGTACAGCAGCATAATAAAGTCTGGATACTTCAAGAGCTGGGGGTCATTCTGATTATTGAAGTAAAACTAATATATTAGAATGGTTGAATAGTTTTAGGATCAAGTACAATATGTCTTATCTTATGACATCAGCATCCTCCTGTTCTTCAGACAAGGCATCTGCTGTGTTCTAATTGAATTCGTTGGGGTCTTTTTGTACAAAAAGAACAATTTTTATGTATGAATTTTAGCTGCAGCTGACCTAATATTTCAAAACCCATTTCTCAAAGAACCTAAGCAGGTTTTAACCCAGCTTTTGAAAGAAAATCAAAATATAGCAATCTACTTCAGTAACTGTACTCAGAAGATAATCTGTTAAGGGAAAATGAAAACAATGGAATAATTTTCTTTTATATGGTCTTGCTTTGAAAAGAGGTCACATAAAATCTCATAAACTGAGATATGGTTTGTCATTTTAGTTACTCCAAGTATGCTTTTGCATATCGGCCCAAGACAAACCATGCAGTTTATTGTGATGGTTTGGGTGTTTCCCCCCCCCACACACACACTTTTGGAAATCACCCAGACTAGACTCAGCCAGCTCTGGAAATTGAATGAAGCTTTTATATTTACAGCTAGCACAATATACAAGCAGATATTTACAGTATATACAGTTATAGACAGAAATAGACAAGGGAAAAGGTAATACAGAAACACAACAGCCCTCCCAGAAACCTGAGTCCCCAGGAGGGGCTCCCAACCACCCCTTCACCTTCCCCCTGCCCCTCTCAACCTTACCCCAGTCCCAAAGAATATTGGAGGTTTGGCCAGGGGGTTAGGAAGCAAAGTGGATTAGAAAAGAGGGTGAGGTTAGAAGAGAGATGCAGCTCCAAGCTTGCCAGCAGCAGAAGGGCTTATCTATGTTTTGATTCTTATTTTTATACATCTCAGCAAGCCTATGAGCGAAGTAGACATCACCATTGTTTTCCTTTCACAGCCTGTAATCTAGTCCTGTCCCCCAAAACATTCTAGCTAGCTTCAAACTAGCACATTTATTTTCCAAAGGTTTGTGCATTTTGGTTGTTGTTTGTTAGTTTTAAAGCAGGAGTATTTTTAGTTATATCCAACAGTTCTATTTTTGTACTTAACAGCAAACAATCACCCTCAGATTTATAAGAAAAAAAAAAACCACAAAAACAAAACAAAAGGTGTTTTTCTTTTGCAAGCTTAAATTTCCTGATCTGGTAAGCACAGTTTACTGATTTATAAAAGAAGGTGTGACAGGGTCAACATCAATCCTTCCTGATCCATATTAGTGGATTTGTAGAGTTCTGTTGAGTTTATTGCTGCTGTTTATTTTGTGAATAGATATGTTTATGCTCAGTCCTGACAAGTAGTACAAATACTACCAGGAACAATGGTTTTGTCATGATAGTTGTGGTCACAGAGCTCTGGCTGCAAGTGCCTGTGCTGCCTTAATGACTTTCCACATTCATCTCCAATGTTTGGACCTATTTTCAAATACTCCAGAGCAAGTTCACCAAGGGTGTTCTGCAGCCAGCCTGCAAAGCCTCTGTTTGGAATCTCAAAGCATTTCCTTACTTGAAGTCAGCACTGGCAGACCCAAGTGGGGATGAGGCTGGAGCTGCCATGAATCATAGAATTATAGAATCAACCAGGTTGGAAGAGACCTCCAAGATCATCCAGCCCTATCCAGTCATCTAAACCATGGCACTAAATGTCTCATCCAGTCTTTGCTTGAACACCCCCAGGGACGGTGACTCCACCACCTCCCTGGGCAGCCCATTCCAATGGCAAATCACTCTCTCTGAGTGAAAGTCTGCACAGTTGCACTGCCAGCAGCAGTCAGGGTGTGCACAGCTGTGCAGTTTAGGAGAGCCCTGAAAGGCAGTGCTGCAGCACGGCTGAGTTTTATTACACACACTCCACCTAACCCTTTAGATAGTTTCATGCAAGAAAAAACACTATGAGGGCAAACAAAATATCTTCATAAGTTGAATGCATGTGGTCCTCTTGTCTATAAAGCAGTGTGGTGACTCTAACTATAGGAAATGTTATTGTAAAGGCATATTGTCACAAATTGCCTGTGCTTAGCAGTTGGTGGAGGTTAATGCAACACACATTTACAGATCTATTAATTATGGTAGGTTAATTGTAACAAACCACTCCTCACTCTGAGATTTCTTCCGGCTTCTACTTCTACAGATGACACTAAGCTGGGGGCAGATGTGACTGATTTGGAGGGCAGAAGGGCTCTGCAGCGGGACCTTGACCGCCTGGACAGATGGGCAGAGTCCAATGGGATGGCATTCAATAGCTCCAAGTGCAGGGTTAGTTATATCCAATTACCCCATGCAGAGATACAGGCTGGGGTC
>WAAF01019146.1:126595-171155 GCA_013400475.1 Tricholaema leucomelas | reverse complement strand
TTTAGGCTTGAGGTGAGGAGAAAGTTCTTCACTGAGAGAGTCATTGGCTACTGGAATGGGCTGCCCAGGGAGGTGGTGGAGTTGCCGTCCCTGGAGCTGTTCAAGGCAGGATTGGACGTGGCACTTGGTGCCATGGTCTAGCCTTGAGCTCTGTGGTGAAAGGTTGGACTTGATGATCTGTGAGGTCTCTTCCAACCTTGGTGATACTGTGAGACTGTGATACTCAAAACGAACTGCCTCTGTGAAGGGGATAATGTGAATTAGGGTGGGAAAAGTAGAGATCAATTTCTTTTCTTTAAAGAATTGTTTATTTTAAATTAAAATGTGAAACTAGACAAAGAGGAGCACTCTCTCTTCCCTTCTTGAACCTTGATACATTCCATGGCATTTTTTTTTGCCCTTTTGTTACTCCTTTGTCACCTTTCCCACCTCTCATAGCAAGGCACAGTTCCCAGGCAATAAGTGACACATACTATAGTTTCATAGATCCACATGTGACAGCTTTCCAGCTTGTGTTTGAGTGCTGTCTTCTCTTGCCTTTTAATAAAAGTTTTGTAGCTTTCCCATTTTTCTGAAGACCCCATATTCTTTAATTGGTTTTGTTTTTCTTTTTTTCCCTCTTCCTGGTCCAGGCTTTGTGTTTATGATTGTACATTAAAGCTAAAATGTCAGAAATCATAGAATCAACCAGGTTGGAAGAGACCTCCAAGATCATCCAGTCCAACCTAGCACCCAGCCCTATCCAATCAACTAGACCATGGCTCTAAGTGCCTCATCCAGGCTTTTCTTGAACACCTCCAGGGCTGGTGACTCTTCCAACTTGGTTGATTCTATGATTCTATGATTTTTAAATGTTCTAGAGGTCTAATGAATGATTTTTCGTTCCAGTTTCCAAATTAAAATCCTGATGAACTTGCTGTCCATCAAAAGCAATTATCTACTCTCTTAGAATTGTGTTCCTTATTGAAAATTGAATGAAAATTTTTGATGTTAGTTACAGTAAAAAAAACACACCAAACACCACCACCATCAAAAAACATTTTTCCCCCTTGTCTTTCTGTGTGGCTGCCACATCTTATTCCCTTTGAATACTGATCTATGCACACAGATGAGTGTGTGTTCCGGTCTTCAGGATGCTGTTCTCTTCAGTATCAATACATACTGGGATGAGATAACTTCATATTCAGCTTAAGCCTTGTTTTCATTTAGAGTCATCCCATTCTCTTAATTATACTCGTTTGGCAGAAGCTGAATCTGTGTAAATCAGTACCTCAGGTCTGGAGTTTCTGTGGTCTGTATCTGCATAGTTTTGGTGAGGCTTATTTTAAAAGAGGAGAATGGATGGAAGAATGGTTCTGTTTTTCTCTATCATTTCTGAAGGGAAATTATGTAACAGCCATGGCTCTACATTATGCCTTTCCTTTCTGCCTTGCTATAATTCTAGTGATCATTTGCTGGTTCCTGTTATATTTAGTTCCTGAACTCTACTACAATAAATGGTATTGTTCATGGGGAGAATGAGTTGTATAAATGTCAAGTGATCAACAATCAGCTGGCCAATTGCCTGAAGCCTTTTTTGTTTTCTTCATGAGACATATCTGCAAGTATTTATTCATATGAAGGAGTCTTGCACACCTAAGTAGACCTACTGAAAGTAGTGGTGAATTGGATGAAAAAAGACTGTGCAACAATGGCTTTTAAACCTAGGACTGAAGTTCTAGTTATCACAAAATTTTAGCTAGGGGTATAGATTCACTTACTGCTGGCAAAGTATACACCCATATATTAGTTTTAATTTTCAAAAAGGCTGATAGAAGAAATGAAATTCAGAAGTAGAAAACTGTTATGCATGTAATTTAAAGAGCAAGCAATGATGCCACATCCAGCTGGCAGCCAGTCATTAGTGGTGTTCCCTGAGGATCAATGCTCGGCCCAGTCCTGTTAGATATCTTTAACATAGAAACATAGAAACATAGAATGGTTTAGGTTGGAAGGGACCTCAAGGATCATCCAGCTCCAACCCCCTGCCATAGGCAGGGACACCTCCCACTAGAGNCGCTCCAGCAGTTCCATGTCCTTCTTGTGTTGGGGGCTCCAGAACTGCACACAGTACTCCAGGTGGGGTCTGAGGAGAGCAGAGTAAAGGGGGAGAATCCCCTCCCTTGCCCTGCTGGCCACACTGCTCTTGATGCAGCCCAGCACTCGGTTGGCTGTCTGGGCTGCATGTGCACACTGCAGGCTCATGTTGAGCTTCTCATCAACCCAGACCCCCAGGTCCTTCTCCTCAGGGCTGCTCTCAGCCGTTCATCACCCAGCCTGTATCTGTGCCTGGGATTGCACTGACCCAGGTGCAGGACCTTACACTTGGCCTTGTTAAACGTCTGATGATCTGGACCAGAGGATTGAGTCCATCATCCACCTTGGGATAGCCTGACTAGCTTTCAGCCACTGGTTGAGAAAATGCAGTTCTAAGGTCTGTGTTGTGTGTGCCACACTAGCACATGTTGTGTATCTCAGATATCGTAAGACACTTCGATGTCTTACAAGGTAGGTGATTGCATGTGAGCTAGGAGTAGGCTCTTCAATGGAGTCCAAATAAATGCTTATCTTTATTCTAGCTATCTACATGTGGATCCCATGAAATGCCTGGAAAACCCTAAAAACTTCAGCTTTAATTTTCTCTTCAATGGAATTCAAGTAAACACTTTATTCTAGCTATCTGCATGTGGATCCCATGAAGTGCCTCACAAACCCTGCTAACACCTTCAGCTTTAATTTTCTCTTCAGTGGAATCCAAGTAAATGCCTGTCTTTATTCTAGCTATCTACATGTGGATCCCATGAAATGCTTCACAAACCCTACTAACACCTTCAGCTTTAATTTTCACCAGCGTATAACCCTTAACTTCAATCCTATGTAATTGCCACCAGACTGCACACTCCTCAGGTCAGCATCTGTTACACCATTATGCTACAAGGTCTATCTTGTCTAGCCTAGTGCAATCTGAGTGCAGCATGGGACACAGAGAGTTTTTCAGGGCTAGCTATTGACTAATAGCTTGGTAACTGTCAATGACAGTCATTCCAGCTCATTATGGAAGATGAAAGTCCTTTGTTGAAAAGATGCTGATTATTCTTTCTGTTTCAGCCTTCCAAAATCTCTACAGATGACAGACACTACAGCAGATGGACAAGAAAATCATTCATGCAGAAATTCTGAATTGCCATGAGATTTGTTTGTCTTGTCTAATATCAGCTCAATAATTCTGCCTTTCTGGTGTAAAATCAGAATCTCCTTCTCCATTTTGTGAGTGCATTATATGGGGGGCACTGTAAGAAATCTGTGCAGTGACTGGAACTGTGGGAACTTTGAGAAGAAGATTTGTTTATTATTCCCTTGTACTCAGCACTGGTCAGGACACACCTTGAGTATTGTGTCCAGTTCTGGGCACCTCAATTCAAGAGAGATGTTGAGATGTTGGAACGTGTCTAGAGAATGGCAAAAAAGCTGTTGAGAGGCCTGAACAAAGTCCTGTGAGGAGAGGCTGAGGAAGCTGGGGGTGTGCAGCCTGGAGAAGAGGAGGCTCAGGGCAGACCTCATTGCTGTCTACAACTACCTGAAGGGAGGCTGTAGCCAGGTGGAGTTGGTCTCTTCTGCCAGGCAACCAGCAACAGGACAAGGGGACACAGTCTCAAGTTGTGCTGGGGGAAGTATAGGCTGGATGTTAGGAGGAAGTTGTTATCAGAGGGAGTGATTGGCATTGGAATGGGCTGCCCAGGGAGGTGGTGGAGTCTCCATCACTGGAGGTGTTTGAGAAAAGCCTGGATGAGGCACTTAGTGCCATGTTCTGGTTGATTGGGCAGGGCTGGGTGCTAGGTTGGACTGGATGTTCTTGGAGGTCTCTTCCAACCTGGCCGATTCTATAATTCTATGATTTCCCAAATCTTAACTTGACATTTCCTCATCTTGACATCTTGCTATTCAGCTTCGGTGTCATATAATATACTACTTCTTTTTTCTTCTCCTAGTAGCTGGCACTTGATGCTGCTCACAGAGGGCTTTTATTTTTCCCCTTCATATCCTCTTTCAAGGTGATTTTAATAATATCTCATATGACATGAACTTAGATAATCTTCTATTAGTAATTTTAGTATTTTATATATATATATATATATATATATATATATATATATTACATTTATTAGGAGAAGCATATCCAGTTTTTTTCCACAGTGGAAACTGAATTATTTATAACAGTAGTTTGATTATATTAAAAAGCACAATCCCAAGTCTGCAGTACATTACTGGCTCCATTCCTTGCCTAAAACAGGCGTGTTTATATTTTTCCTCTGTAAATATGTGATAATTAAATGCAAATAGACCATATTTTTCAAACGAATTCCCAACCCTGGAAACTTGGATGATGATAATCTTGCCTAATAAATGCACAACTGCAAGTGAAATCAAAGTTTACTGAAGCAGAACATTCTTAGCAGTCAGTAGCAGCCATCACTTAGTGAAAAAAAAAAAGAACAAACCCTCCTGAGATTAATATAGACATATCATTGAGAAATGGATAGCCTTAAGGTATTTTATAATCATGGTATATACCTAAGTATTAATTGAAAACACTGTCTGTTCTTTATGGGATATTCTCAGCTAATCCATTTCTGCAAATTATTAGGCTACCTTGAAGTCATGCCTAAGGCTGCCATCGGTTCTCTTGCACGTTCTCCATTGTATATGTTATCCCCTTTTTCTAGGTCAGCTTCTCCCTTTACTCTTGTGAAAGAGGCAGTCTCTCTGTTTCCTTTACGAGGAGACATACTCATGTTCCTTGGCTGGCAACGCCAGCTTGTCCTCTCCTGCTCTCATTCAATCCGAGGTCTCAAATCTCCCTTGAGGGTAAAGGAAGAGTTTTCATATTGCTCGTTGAATTCCAAAGAGTAGCTCTGTTTCTTCCTGCCTTTTGATGGATTGGTCTCTCTGCTTTCTCTCTCCCAGCATGCTGGGTTAAAGAGGCAGGAATATCAAAACCCAGAGCATCAAACAAAGGACTATCTTCTCTGTAGCCTGCAATAAGAAACTGAAACTTCCTGGGCAACCCTCCTCACTTGCTCCTCCTTTTCCCATTCTTTCCAGCATTCTCCACTTCTACACAGAGCTTTGTAAAGTCTAGAAATAAATTATCATATGCCCTTAAGAAGAGCCTTAAAGTGTGGTATCTTCTTGTCTCTGTGGCAGGATGATGGCAAGAAGCCAAGCACTGTCTCTGTATTACCTGGCTGGCTGCCCTCCCTGTCCCGAATAACTTGAATTTCTTTGCTGAGGTTCCTGTAGCTGCACCCCAAAGACCATATTCCTGTGATATTTGGAGAAAAGCCTAAGAAGATCTCCCCTTCTTTATGTATGACTTTCTCACATAAAATTATTTTCCCCCTTTATCTAATTCTCCTCTTTAGTTAAAGAAAAAGGATGCATTTTGTTCACTCTTAAGGACTTTGCACGTGGGGAAGAATATTACACAGCCCATAGCAAGCATGATTTTAAGGTCTGATGGTTATTCCTTCTGTAGCTCTATCCCTTTCATGTGTCAGTGTTTTTTGCCTGAACCTGGAGAAAGAGAGCAGTTGTGGGGGAGGAAAAAGCAGGTTCCTGGAAGAAGGAGTAGCTGACAGGATGTTGCTTTTGTTGGACAAGATCCGTCCTGTTGACAACTGGGAGGACCCAATAAGACTGAGAGTTAGCTACCAACCAAGCAACACGCTGCCAATCAGACTCTGGAGGCCAAAGTTTTGTTCTTCCTGCCAAGAAAAGGCATTTAAATAGAGAGTGAAGTATGATTTCAGCTTCATTCCAGTTTAATGCAGACAGCAGAAAAACATGGTGACTCACAAAACATTCTTGCCCCTACAATAACTAAAATTTCCTCTCAGAAGTCTGCAGCTCTGAATCAGTGAGGAGGCATGGTGAACACTTGGTCCTAGGACATACAAACACACCAGCTGCTTTTCGTTCTAGGAAAGGCCAAGAAATTAATGTGTTGGAAGTTTGTGGGGAAGGCAACGATTTACATTAATGTTGTTTCTGTCATAGGTGTAGAAGTCACTGCTTTTAAAAATTAATAAAGGGCAATAACTGATTCTGTTCCTACAACTGGAAATCTAAGAAGAACCAACCCATAGCACAAAGCAGCCAGCTCCTTACCTCCATATCCTCACAGAATCACAGAATTTCTTAGATTGGAAAAGACCTTCAAGATCATTGAGTCCAATCATCAGTTTCACCTTGACAAGTCCTTGACTAAACCAAATCCCTCAGCATAACATTTAATCACTATGAATTGCTATGGTTGGAAAGAACCACCAGGATCATCCAGTCCAACCTTCATCCCAGCATCCTTAATCACTAGACCATGGCCTCATCTTTTAACTCCATGATGTGTGATGAGGGAAGAGAGGTAAGAAGGATGGCTGAAGGATATATTGCCACAGACAAGGCTGCAATAGTAAAGCAGTGATACAGACTGGGGACAGAGTGGCTGGAGAGTAGTCAGGAAGAAAGGGACCTGGGGGTACTGGTAGATAGTAGATGAACATGTGCCAGCAGTGTGCCCAGGTGGGCAGGAGAGCCAATGGCATCCTGGCCTGGATCAGGAACAGTGTGGCCAGTAGGACAAGGGAGGTTATTCTTTCCCTATACTCAGCACTGGTCAGGCCACACCTTGAGTACTGTGTCCAGTTCTGGGCTCCTCAATTCAAGAGAGATGTTGAGGTTCTGGAACTCGTCCAGAGAAGGGCAACAGAGCTGTTGAGAGGCCTGGAACACAAACCCTATGAGGAGAGGCTGAGGAAGCTGGGGTTGTTTAGCCTGGAGAAGAGGAGGCTCAGGGCTGACCTCATTGCTGTCTACAACTACCTGAAGGGAGGTTGTTTCCAGGTGGGGGTTGGACTCTTCCCCCAGGCAACCAGCAACAGGACAAGGGTACACAGCCTCAGGTTGTGCCGGGGGGAAGTATAGGCTGGATGTTAGGAGGAAGTTCTTCACAGAGACAGTGATTGGCATTGGAATGGGCTGCCCAGGGAGGTGGTGGAGTCACCGTCCCTGGAGGTGTTGAAGCAAAGCCTGGATGAGGCACTTAGTGCCATGTTCTGGTTGATTGGGCAGGGCTGGGTGCTGGGTTGGACTGGATGATCTTGGAGGTCTCTTCCAACCTGGTTGATTCTATGATTCTAAGTTATTGTGTTAACTACAGATTAATCCATAGCATTGCTACACAGAAATCTAATGGCTAAGTGAGATTTTTTTCCTTTCTCTCTCCTTTCTTGCTTGTGGTCCTAACGTCTGATCAGCTTTTCAGTCACATGGCCAGGGCCAGATGACCCTGCGAAAAGTGAGTGCGTGGCATTATTCATCCTTCATATGTCTCTGAAGGTGACCAGGAGATATGAATAACAGCTTAATTTTGGATTTCAGATGCAAGCCTGAGGTTTTCACTTTATGTAATGTTTTCTAAAATGTCCTGAAAAAGAACTGAAGAGTTAGGCTGAAGTCCAGGAAAGGAAATGAATGGCAGAAATGATACATAATCTCCCCTGACATCCTGTTAACATGGTCTCATGCTTAGCCCATGAGCTCTGCCTTGCAGAGCTGGCAGGGAGAGCAATCCCCTGCCTACAAATGTGTTTTTCCAGCCCTGTTGTGCTTTGCTGTACTCCAAGCCCTTTGTTACATACCCGGGTCTCTGGGCTTGCTGCTCTGACACTGGGCTGGGAAAGCCACACACAATGTCCTATGTTCCAACCTCCAGCGATGAATTTGCAGTACAGCATGGTGGCCCAGACTAGCTCTGTTCAGGCAGTTGGAAGCCAGTTCAAAGTTCACCAAATGCAAAATGAATGTTTTAGCTGGCATCAGAAACTTTTGATCAAGTCACAGAATCACAGACTCACAGAATTTCTTAGATTGGAAAAGACCTTCAAGCTCATCGAGTCCAATCATTAGTTTCACACTGACAAGTCTTGACTACACCAAATCTCTCAGCACATCTAACCACTATGAGTTGTTATGGTTGGAAAGGACCACCAGGATCATCCAGTCCAACCTTCATCCCAGCATCCTTAATCACTAGACCACAGTCTCAAGCACCACATCCACTCTTTTTTAAACACCTCCAGGGAGGGCCACTCCACCACCTCCCTGCGCAGCCTGTTCCAGTGCCTGACCATCCGCTCGGTAAAGAACATCCTCTGAACATCCAACCTAAACCCCCCTTGATGCAACTTGAGGCCATTTCCTCTTGTCCTATCATTAGTAATTTGGGAGAAGACATCAGCTCCAGCCTCACTACAACCTCCTTTTAGGTAGTTTTAGAGGGCAATAAGGTCCCCTCTCAGGCTCCTCTTTTCCAGACTAAACAACCCCAGTTCCCTCAGCTGCTCCTTATAGGTCATGTTTTCCAGATCTCTCATCAGATTCATCCTTTGGGAAGAGCTCAGATGAAGGACAGGAAACAGAATTTTATACTTGTGTTTTGGGTTTTTTTCCTAAATTATTTATTTATGGATATATTTGTCAACTTCTTTGATGTTTTAATCATTATGAAAGCACAGCAACCTGATGAAACTCTATTAATATGCATTTAAATACAAAAGGGGCAGTTTATTTTTCAGCAATTTGAGCACCTGCAATTCACATTAGCTTCAGCTGGAATCCTGCATACTCAGCAAATTAAACATTCAGCAAACAATGTTATAACAGCATTGACTTTAAGATGAAATCATAAATGCATGGAAACAGGATGAAGCCTATAGCTATTTGTAGCTATGTTCAATCAGGTATGCCTCTGGATCCTGGAATAGAAGGTTGGGAAAGATCTCAGTGGCTGTCAATTAACTCAGCTCTGCATTTATAGCACCTGAGAATACAAGAGCTTGTATTTGCTTCTATTATATATCCAAAGCAAAACTGTCACATAAGAGGAGGATTAGTTTTTTATTACAACACTATAATCAAATTAATCTTAGAGCTGATTTGCTGAGTCCTGCAGGCCTTTACCTTTCTTGTTTGACATGCCAAGACTAATTCACCATTTCTGGTGGGAAGAAAAGAGAGGGTGTGATGTGGATATATCTGGATGTGTTCCTCTGTGATATGTGTTAGGTAGTATTGTCCTGCTCTGGCAGGGGGGTTGGACTCGATGATCTCCTTGGGTCCCTTCCAACCCCTAACATCCTGTGAGCCTGTGTGATCCTGTGATTTTGTGAAACCTCATTTTGCTTCTTCAATATGCCATTCACCAGAGATTCCCATTTAGGGCATCAACCATCTAGTAGACATGTGTGTCTAGCAAAATCACAGTACAACAAAAGAGCAAATATGCTTAATCATAGAATCATAGAATCAATCAGGTTGGAAGAGACCTCCAGATCATCCAGTCCAACCTAGCACCCAGCCCTATCCAGTCAACTAGACCATGGCACTAAGTGCCTCATCCAGGCTTTTCTTGAACACCTCCAGAGACAGAGACTCCACCACCTCCCTGGGCAGCCCATTCCAATGCCAATCACTCTCTCTGGCAACAACTTCCTCCTAACATCCAGCCTAGATCTCCCCTGGCACAACTTGGGACTGTGTCCCCTTCTTGTGTTGCTGCTTGCCTGGCAGAAGAGGCCAACCTCTGCCTGGCTACAGCCTCCCTTCAGGTAGTTGTAGACAGCAATGAGGTCAGCCCTGAGCCTCCTCCAGGCTAAACAACCCCAGGTCTTTCAGCCTCTCTTCACAGGGCTGTGTTCCAGGTCTCTCAACATCTTTCTCACCCTTCTCTGGATGCATTCCAGTATCTCAACATCTCTCTTGAATTGAGGAGCCCAGAACTGGACACAGGACTCAAGGTGTGTCCTGACCAGTGTTGAGTACAAGGGCAGAATAAGCTCTCTTGTCCTGCTGGCCATACTGTTCCTGATCCAGACCAGGATGCCATTGGCTCTCTTGGCCACCTGGGCACACTGCTGGCTCATGTTCAGTCAATAAAGTCATTTAAATAAACAAACTAAAACTATTTGTACATAGTGAGTAACTTAGTCTTCTGCAGGCCACATTAGACCATTTTAGAAACTCCAAGGACTGCTTGGGCCCTGTTTTCAGGTTGGTCCCAGAGTATATAAACTTGCTTTACACGCCTGCGAGCTGTGGGAGATGCCTACTGAATATACTAAGTAAGGGAAACTGAAACGCAGACAGAAGAGAAACAAAGCCAATTTTTTATCTGCTTGGGTAAGATATAACTGACTCAAGATACTATGCATACCAGAAATGAGATTTTGACTCCTACTCTTGGAAATTCCCCCAGCAGGAAAAGGCTACATCCTTCCTTGGATTTAAAACATGTTGTGAGAAAATCTCATCATTTTGCTGGCCTTCTTCACCTCATGCAGAGAGTACTTCGGGGTACTGGCACAAGTCTCTGACCTTTTGGATTACTATGGGTGCTAGGTTGGACTGGATGATCTTGGAGGTCTCTTCCAACCTGATTGATTCTATTCTATTCTATGCTGTTCTATTCTATTCTATTCTATTCCATTCTATTCTATTCTATTCTATTCTGTTCTATTCTATTCTATTCTATGGAAGTGTGTGATAAGAGGTAGTGACTAGTTTCTAACCCTCTTTGTGTTCTGCACAGTCAAACATCGTTTCTCCTCTCCTATAGCACTTCACACAACACTGGGCTTTGAGGCAGAGAGGAGCTGAATATGCCCCAGATTAGAAGAGAATAGAATCAACCAACCAGGTTGGAAGAAACCTCCATGATCATCCAGTCCAACCTATCACCCAGCTCTATCCAGTCAACCAGACCATAGCACTAAGTGCCTCATCCAGTCTTTTCTTGAACACTTCCAGGGACAGTGACTCCACCACCTCCCTGGGCAGCCCATTCCAATGCCAATCACTCTCTCTGGCAAGAACTTCCTCCAAACATCCAGCCTATAGCTCCCCCAGCACAACTTGAGACTATATCTCCTTGTTCTGTTGCATGGTGTACTTCAGAGGAGTAAGAAAGCTAGAGGAGGGAAAGAATATATCATATCTCTGTATTTACAAACCTAAATACAGAGGTCTAAACTTCAAAGCTCCTGTCCTGCAAGTCTGCAGAAATTAACAATGCAAATGTTACTTAAAAATGAGGAAAACAGAAGGTAAAACACCAACTGGGTTGATGTGCTAGTTTGAAGCAGGAGTAATGCCCTATCTATGTTTTGGTTCTTGTTCTTCTACATCTCAGCAAGCCTATGAGGGAAGTAGACATCACATTGTTTTCCTTTCACAGCCTGTAATCTAGTCCTTCTCACTAAAACATTCTAGCTAGCTTCAAACTAGCACAACTGACTTGAACTGAGTGAAGCCCTTCCCTCTCAGCTGGGACCCAGTATACATTTATGCCCTTCACTGAATGAGGGGCAGTCCTTCTTTGCTCATGCAGTGCTGGGAGCACTTGCTGTCACATCTCCTTCAAAGTCCATTTTTCTGACTCATGAAAATTAGGGAAGTGCTCATTGAAATTCTACTGCTTATTATGAGTGCCTCCCTCAGAGCTCTGTGCTTCGGGGCCTGTAGTAGGAGCCCATTTCTCTTTTGCAATCTCTTTTCTAATACTTCTTTCAGTAAACAACAACTGAGCCTCAGAAGTGCCATGAAACTGACTGGCTCCAGTCTCATCTCTGACTAAGATGTGCCGTTGCGCAGACAGATGCATGTTCTTTGGCATATCTCATCATCATTGTTTTTGAGGTGTACAGATAGTTTGGGGTGGAGGGCAACTTCATGAGATTCTGGAATCAGGCAAATCTTGAAATGGGCTCCCCAGTTCAAGAAGGACAGGGATTTACTTGAGAGAGTCCAATGGAGGGCTACAAGGATGATTAAGGGACTGGAGCACTGCCTGATGAGGAAAGGCTGAGATCTGGAGCTTTTTAATCCAGAGAAGAGAAGACTGAGAGGGGATTTAATAAATGTTTACAAATATCTGAGGGCTGGGGGCAGTCTCTTCTCACTTGTGCCCTGTGATAGGACAAGGAGCAATGGGCGTAAACTACAGCACGGGAAGTCCCACCTCAACATGAACTTCTGTACTGTAAGGATCATGGAGCACTGGAACAGGCTTCCCAGAAAGGCTGTGGAGTCTCCTTCTCTGGAGACTTTCAAGACCCTGCCGGATGAGTTCCTGTGCAACCTGCACTAGATTTTGTGGTCCTGCTGTGGCAGGGGAGCTGGACTTGATGATCTCCAGAGTTTCCTTCTAACCCCTAAGATCCTGTAATCCTATGATTCCACAGCTGGAATTCGCTCAAATGAAACAGTCTTACTGGGATTTTGTTAGAATCAGGAGTGAGGACAGACAGAGAGCTTACAGAACAAAAGGAAAGGAAAAATCAGCAAAGTGATTGTGATTTGCCTTTACTGCATATTCTAGTCTGATTTTCTGATGTGATTATTTAATTGGGACAGGGAAAAGGGGATGTGGCAGAGCCTGATTGATCTTCCATCAAAGAAAGGAAGAGGACGACCACACATACTGCTGCATAAATAAGGCACCAACATGCCATTAGATATTTAACTGGCTTCAGAACTACGAAGATGTGTTTATTATTTACAAGTTTCGGTATTTGCACAATGCTTGCCCAAGGCCATTGTGGCCAGGTCTGAATCATTTTCTTCCTTTCCTTCTGCTGAACCATGATTTATTTTCTTACAATTAATTTCCATACCTCATATGACACAGATAAAATTTGTTTGTTTCCCTTCTATCTGAGATTGAATAGGAATCATAATGGATCCTTGCAGAAATCCTACAGAATGGATCCTATCACAGAAATTGGAGACATTCAGATCTGGCAAGGCCTTGAGTGTTCCTCGTTGAATTATAAGTTTTCAAAAGGAATTCCCTAGTGTATTGGTCAGCACTGAATGCAGACCTCAGTCAAAACCAGCTTTCTTTAGTATGATATTTAAATCTGTGATCTTAATCATTGATGTTAGAAATTTAAATATCATTAGCATCATGCATGGTAAACAAAAAGATATAAATGAAGATGGGCTCCAGATACATTTTTATTTCTAATTTACAGCTCTAATGTTGGTAATGCATTTCCAAATGTGCTCCTAGATGAACCTCTTTATTTTGAAGGCAAGAACTAATCCACTCTTTCTGTCTGCTCTTATCTTCTGTTTTCATTCTCCTGTGAATGTTATACAGTTATACAGTTATACAGTTATACAGTGAACTCTCCTGTATAACTTTGGTGCTGGGGATTAGGGAGAAATGACCAAGTTCTTGTGATGCCAGGTCTTCTTGTGAGTCTGTATGATGAAACAAACCTGAAAATGTAAAGCAATTGTACTCTTAATGTGCTTGGATATGGGAATAGATTTTTAAATAGATATTTGGCTTGTCAGCTTCTGTAAGGAATTTACACCAGAATAGAGAGTACATGCTTGTAGGAGTAAAGAGCTGTACTCATATGAACATGCACACTTTTAGAAGTTAGGCATTTGGGTTGTGACTTGTAGGAGCTTTTGGAACTGAGAAGATTCATAGAATCAACCAGGTTGGAAGAGACCTCCAAGATCATCCAGTCCAACCTAGCACCCAGCCCTATGCAATCAACTAGACCATGGCACTAAGTGCCTCATCCAGGCTTTTCTTGAACACCTCCAGGGCCATCAAAGGTCTTATCAGTAGCCACAAACTGCCTGTGTATGAACTAAAGATGTAGATCTCAAACACTGAAGGACTTTGTTCTGATTCTGTAGCATCAAGCATGGTATCGAGGAGCGATGTGGAATCAACATGTCTCAAAAGAATAGACAGCTCAGCCAAGACCCTTCAGCTCAATTTGAAGTCAAGATCAGAAACATAAACGTAGTTAGCCAGCTCAATTTTTTAGACAATCTACATGGAGATCACTAAAGTACTCTTCTGTAAATCAGAAATGTCCTCATCTGCAATTTTTGATGCAGTAAAGATTATTGCCTTCTGAATAAAGTATTTTGAGGAGCTATTCAAAGCAAATTGACAGTGTTCAAAAAACTTGGAAACAGAGCACTCACAATGGAGATGAATGTGATAAAAATGTGCAAATCAACAACTGAGATAGGGAGATGAAGAAATAATTTTTCAGCCAACCTGTAATTAGCTTGTGGAAGCTACACAAAGTCAAGGGCAAGAATATAATTAGATTCCAAAAGGGACTGGCAATGTATATTGGTGTAATTAATTATAACTCTGGATATATTTCCCGAAGTTTTGTTGCAGCAATATTAAACCTCATTCTTTCCCCTGCAGGGACTGTGTTTTTGCAGAAGGCCAAAGAACACATAGGCAGGAAACAGTCCTTAGGTAGCCTGCAATGAACAAATGACATTCCTGAGGGACAAACAAAGGTGCTGTTATGGCATTGAGCAGTAGGGTCAGCAAGGTGCTGGGTGGTCTGTGTGTGTGTAAGACTGACACAATAATGACTTAGACTAATACTCAAACATGCAGTCCCAGGCTCCAGATGGTCACCACCTGGAAAACAAGTCTCATTTCTGAAATTGTGCATCCCTTGTGAAATATCCTTATCACTATCAGCCTCTGTAAACCTTGTTTTAACAATCCGCCTTGCGGGCTGAATCTAACAGTGCACTAAGTAGCACACTTACAGGTACTGAGGTAAATTGGAGTTGCAAATGGAAAGTTTCCCAAAGACAACTATTGTAATTAGTTTACACAAACTATGAGACTACTGTAGTGTGTATGCAAAACCCACATGGACAAGAGATCTCCAACACTGCACAGTCAATTATCAGTAATATAGTGCAAGCCTGGATAGTGCTGTTTTATAATGATGGCAGTTCTGTCCTTTCTTATCACAGGGGAAACCACCTAATATTTTCCTTACTACTCAGATGCATAGCTTAGTAGCTATTAGGAAAAACAAAGTAATCAGGAATGGGGTGGTGCAATCCCAGAAGTAATATAAACCTACAGTGGAATACTAATAAGCCATGTGATAGAAACACTAAAGGTTTGAAGCTCTTTCCCAAATGGGGAATAACGATTTTCTGCAACTTCTATTCTTGGCAACAGAGACTTGTGATTGCTTTTGCTACGGGAGGTCAGGAACAGCCAGATGACACCACCTGACCCTGTTGCTTAATGCTCATAACTAAACGGGCTCAGCTTGCTTGGGATCTGCTCTGCTTGGTTCCAGTGGTGTTTTTGACCCAGAGGACCTCAATACAGAGATCTAAAACATATTTATGAAAAGAATGGGTGTATGTACCTGAGGTGATGGACATGAGCACACATGTCTCCCTGCTGTACTCACTGAAATCTAGCGGTACTTCAGGGTATTTTGTACTGGTTTTGCGTGGGATTTCTGCTTGGCAGAGGTAGCAAAGGTTTTGTTTGTTTGTTCAGGGTTTTTTTTTTGTTTGTTTGTTTGTTTGCTCAGGTTATTTTGTTTGTTTTGTTGGAGTTGGGTTTTTTGTTTGTTTTTATTTGATTTTTTTGCAGTTGGAAATTACTGAAAAGATACTAGTAGTCAGTCTCTGAGCAGTTTTAGTTCTCTCTTTGGATTTTCCATCTATGTCAAAATAGACATTTTTTTTAGTCTGGCTAGATATTGTCATATCTAGATTTAAATCCTGAATGAACAAACCTGACTGTCGTTTTTTGTCCAAGTTACAGAACAGTCCCATCTCATAAAAAGACTGCTGAAAGCACTGAAGAGGTATCATAACACAGTACAGAAACACAGTGGTCAAACTATGTGAGTAACCTAATTGCTATTAGTAACAATATAACTCTGAACAACATTAGGTAGCAGACAGCTAGAAAGCTTTGTTATCAACAGCAAAATGTGCCTACTAACAGAGCACAGGCAAGTAACTGCTTCAATCTCATTATATAGTTGGAGTCCAACTTTGTTCCATCAAGGAGCATCGGAGGAAGTTCTTGCCAGAGGGAGTGATTTGCCATTGGAATGGGCTGTCCAGGGAGGTGGTGGAGTCACCGTCCCTGGAGGTGTTGAAGCAAAGCCTGGCTGAGGCACTAAGTGCCATGGTCTGGTTGATTGGACAGGGCTGGGTGCTCGGTTGGACTGGATGATCTTGAAGGTCTCTTCCAACCTGGTTGACTCCTATTCTATTCTTTTCTATTCTATTCTATTCTATTCTATTCTATTCTATTCTATTCTATTCTATTCTATTCTATTCTATCAAAGGAATACTAAACAGGACTAGGTTTTACCCCTTATAGATTGGAGATACAACTTCTTCCCTCCTTTAAAGAATTACCAGAATTGGACTTTGGTCATTCACAGATATGGTCCTCACTATGAAATACTGCAGTGTTCTTATAAAATAGAAGATTGATTTAGATCATCTCTTTCTTACTGCTGGCCTTAGAAATATTGCTTGAACAAGACAAAAATGATGTTCATTTCCAAAGGAGTTCTTTCCTGAACTTCGCTTTCCAACTCTTTTTTGTATCTATATTGAATTTTATATACATTTTGCCATTGGAATGGGCTGCCCAGGGAGGTCGTGGAGTCACCATCCCTGAAGGTGTTCAAAAAAAGACTGGATGAGGCACTTAGTGCCATGGTCTAGTTGATTGGACAGAGCTGAGTGATAGGTTGGACTGGATGATCTTGGAAGGCTTTTCTAACCTGGCTGATTCTATGATTCTATGAACTTTTTTGACAGAAATTTAAATATCTGTCAGTTCCATCTTGGACACTGATTATTTGAAGTTGTTTTTTCTATTATTTTATATTGTCATATATTATTTACATTATCTACAGTCATATTGAGATGAGTTATATTTGTATTTATTATTTTATAATATCTATTATTTCATCTATTATTTGAAGTTATTTTATCTAGTTATTTTACCTATTTTATCAAAACCAATTTGGTATGCTTCCTTCATCAGTGGCCTGAGCCTTTGTGGTACTAACTCCTGATTAATGACAGTGGGAGTTACTGCTGGCCATTAATGTACTGACTTAAACCCTCATTTATTCTGAACTCAGTTGGAGAGTTTAGGCTCCAGCTGGAAATTTATTTAATTTGACCTAATAGGGAAAAAAAAACCCAGAAATGTGAAATGTACTTTTTGCTCATTGCCTCTTTTTTCCTTCTGAATTTTGTATCTCTTTGAGGACAGGTAGACTGGAAGGAAATAAACACTGGAGATGACAGTCCTCATTCCATTGACAAAAGATGAAATTCAATTAGCAGCACAAGCATAAAGACAGGCATGTGCAATACCAGAAAAAATAGGGCTAATGGTTAAATGATCATGGAGCAATCAGATACTTTCCTCTCTACATGCTACCTTTAGAGAAATATTCACATTTCAGGCATTTTGCCTAGCACTTATAAAAGAGATGGCAGTGAAGGTCATTGCTTTCCTGGCTCTCAAACCTATCATGCAATAAAAGAAGTCTCTTAATTCTGTTGCATAATTCTAGGCTAGAGCACCAGGATCCAGGAGGAAGTTCTTCACAGAGAGACTGATTTACCATTGGAATGGGCTGCCCAGGGGGGTGGTGGAGTCACCGTCCCTGGAGGTGTTCAGGGGGGGACTGGTTGAGGTACTTGGTGCCATGGTCTGGTTGGTTGGATAGGGCTGGGTGGTTGGTTGGACTGGGTGATCTTGGAGGTCTCTTCCAACCTGGTTGATTGTATGATTTTATGATTCTAATTAACACTGAGAACAGCAACTCACTAACATCATCATGGTGAGAACCACATGCTCAAGGAGAGCCTCTACCTGCTCATGAAACCAATAAAACTAGACAGCATCTTTAAACTTTCTGACACAACCTTGACTCAGGGTGCAAAAGAATAGTTAAAATAGTTTTGCAGTTTGTGCTTCCAAGGGTTTTTTTCCCTCCTTTTTTTTTTCTTACAGACCAAACACCATATGCTAGGCAGATGTTGTGCTTTGTTTGATAAGTTTGCATATGGCATTGATGATCTGTAGATATCAGAAAATTCTTGGCTTTATGTAAGCAGATATATCCAAGCTAAGCCTGTGAATATTACCAAAGTGTAATTCAGAACTGATGCAGCTTATGGGACTGGAATATCAGTATTCTGTTTTAGGCTTCTAATCTGTAGAATATCAACAAGAAATGGTCACTTTATCTGTGGCTTTTCAGATGTCTCATTAAGATGCATCAATTAAGCACTATTTTTAAGCAACATTTTTACAGTAAAATTGGTAGTTTAAAAAAAAACAAAAAACAGCAACCCCCAGTAACTTAATCAGATTTTCATTTTAATTTAAAATTGTTATTATTAATGACAGTACTATAGCTATTTCCATTCCTTGGGAATGTGCTTACAGGATCTGGGGCAGAGAGGATGGAGTCCTCAATAGAAAACTGCAGATTTTACTTTCAGTAGTACATGAGTCCTAGTACTAAAAAGGCACTTATTTTATGATCTTTCAGAGGACAAAACTAAAGATATCTGTAAATACAAAGATGAAAAAGTCTAGAGGAAGGTTTTTCAGTATGCTTACCAGAGACTTTCCACATTGGAGTGGAAATGTAGGAAAATTCCCACACGGGGAATGGAGCAAAGCTGGAGGTGGGGAGATTCAGATTGGACATGAGGAGGAAGTTGTTCAGCATGAGAGTGATGAGAGCCTTGAATGGGTTTCCCAGGGAGGTGGTTGAGGCCCCATCCCTGAAGGTGTTTAAGGCCAGGCTGGATGAAGCTGTGGCCAGCCTGATTTAGGTTAGGGTGTCCCTACCCGTGGCAGGAGGGTTGGAACTAGGTGATCCTTGTGGTCCCTTCCAACCCTGACTGATGCTGTGATTCTATGCTGTCTTGCAGTATAATCCAATATGGGAGTATAGAAGTAAGTTCATGTAGGGATTTGGTTAATATCTAACACAGAATTTCCAGAAGTTCCACTCCAATCCTCCCTCAAGTTTTATTCACCAGAAAAGAGTATACTAAGCATTAACAAATTTTAAGTTTATTTTGAAAATATCCCTGCTGATTACATTAAAGTTGAAAAAAAAATGTCTTGGTCTTAAAAAAATTCTGTTGTTTTCCTTCCAAAAGATAAAAACAATGGTGAGCAAAATCTGAAGCACAGATTGTGCAGAGTATCTTCTTTTAAACACTACTTGCCATTTCAAGGAGTCACTTCTGAGACAGGGAACTTCAGCTCTTCTTAGAGAAAGTCTCTGGGGGATAGGAGTATTACAGAGCTGTGAGGGACTAACATCCTTCTGATTCTCATGATCTGCTAAGCAGGCGATAGCTGCTTGGATTATTAGCCTCATTTTGCCAATGGGTACTGGAAGACTATCAAGCATTTTCAGCCCTTTGTACTTTTGAGGAGCTCAGCTCAAGAAATTTACCCAGGCTCTGCCAGGAATGCTTGAGGCAGAATATACCTGATGTTTAAATTAGCTCATTGGTCTCCAGGAGAAATCTAGAAGTTAACACAGGGCTAAAGTCCCATCTGCTTCCAGGGAGTGAGGTGCTATAGCTACAGATCTCCTTAAGAATTCATCACACCTCAAGGATTATGAAGCAGCTCTGTAATGTGCATCAGCTGTTAATGCTTAGCTGAGGACTGTCCAGCCACAAGTGCAGAGTGTGCTGTGCTCCGGCAGCGACTGGAGTCCTGCAGCTTTTTCCAGTCCCTAATCTGCCTGTCTAGGCTTTCTACCACATAGCTGTTGCCACTGCACATAAATTGGCCATACACCTTGCAAGGATAAAATACATTGACACTTAAACCGCACAGCTCTGTACTCCTTAAGGCATTTTCCTTGACTTTGACTCATATAGAGTAATTCCTTGGGCCACTTTAATTTTACTATTGTGGTTTCACACTTCTGCCCAATAGCAATGAAATTAAAACCAGCCTAAGTAGAAATGTGAAGAGAGGGATGAATAATTCACAATGAAAGATGGACCTGCCAAAACTGGTATGTATCTCTGTTCATGCAAAGTCTGTGGGCTGGTCATAATTTTCCAACATTTATTTAGGACTTTGGTTTGCCTAATATTCTCCTGAGAATTTTCTTTTGCACTGTGGGAGGTATCACACAGAATTTGCTTCAAGTGCTTGAACTGAAAATTTGTGCTGTGTTAGTTAATTGTGGTTGCTCATATGTAGTTACATGAGGTGGCAGGAGTTCAACAGCAGTGAAAACTGACAAGTACAGGAGAAGATTGCCTTGGGAAGAAGTCTCCCTGGGATGGGTTGATCAGCTGCACGTATGGAATTACTTTCAGTTTTCTGATAACTATTTGATCGTTAGGAATCTGGGGTGGAAAGGATCTTTAAAGATCATCTAAGAAATGTAGGCTTTACCTAGTTAGTGATGAAGCTGGTGAGGGGCCTGGAACACAAACTCTATGAGGAGAGGCTGAAGGAGCTGGGGTTGTTTAGCCTGGAGAAGAGGAGACTCAGGGGTGACCTCATTGCTGTCTACAACTACCTGAAGGGAGGCTGTAGCCAGGTGGGAGTTGATCTCTTCTGCCAGACAACCAGCAGCAGAACAAGGGGACACAGTCTCAAGTTGTGCCAGGGGAGGTCTAGGCTGGACGTTAGGAGGAAGTTGTTGCCAGAGAGAGTGATTGGCATTGGAATGGGCTGCCCAGGGAGGTGGTGGATTCACCGTCCCTGGGGGTGTTCAAGACAAGCCTGGATGAGGCATTTACTGCCATGGTCTGCTTGATTGGCTAGGGATGGGTGCTAGGTTGGACTATATGCTCTTGGAGGTCTCCAACAACTTGGTTGATTCTACGATTCTAGTTTAATGTGTGGACAGAACTAGATGATTGCAAACATTCTTGGCTACATGCAGAGTGTAAATTTATTTTTCTGTCTCCATAAAATAATTATTTTTTATATGGAAAGTCTTATCCACCCTAATGGATATTTTTTGTAGTACACTGTCAGATCATCTAAATTTAACTGCCCTGAAGTTAGGTCTACAATAAGATGTTACTGGGACTCTTGCCTTTTGTCTCAGGTGTAGACATTTCTAACAAACTAATTTTTATGTTTGGGTTAAATCCTGCCAAACATGTTTGGGAGTATTTGTTTAGCTTCTCTGCTTTTTCTTAAAGGAGGAATATTTGCCTCATATTACTGCTGCTGATTCCTATTTGAGGCCAAATTATTTTTAGTTGGGATAAATCTTTTATGGAAGTAAATTTTTTATTAGGCTAAATACAAAATATTTATGTTCCATTACATATTTACAATACTGCTCATGAAAAAATAATGGTCATCTAAGTAAGGGTTTCCATGGGAATATTGAAGAAAAGAAAGGGGTAAAAAAAGAGAAAAAGAAGAAAGAGAAAAATACCATTACACTGTAACATTTCCCCTGTAATAAATTAAATACTTGTAGATAAGAATTTATGTGACACAGTTAGCAAGCAGTAGATATGCACTTGCCATTTTTTTCCCCTATCTTCCTTCGCCATAAACTCTTAAGAGAAATAATTTCTACTTGCTATTGTATGTCATGTTGAAGTGAAACTGATGCTAAACTCTGTCCCAGATATCTTTAGAGATCTGCAACATTTCCTCAGATGTAGAGCCAAATTAATTTCTGGAGTAACACTATTGAAATTTTAGTCAATGAGCCAAGCAAAGCACATAAGCAGTGGAGGTAATCCTAGGAGTTCAATGGGACTATTATGATGGTGCAAGTCAAACATGTGCCTGCTTGTCTGGGTAGAGCCCTTAGTGTATCTCAATGCACAACATTCATGGGCCTGAAAGCCAGCTGAAGTTAACAGAAGGGCAGTCTCTGACTTGGAGACTCTTTTAAGCCAGCCTATGAATGATGTAGTGTCATTCATCATGTCTAGTAAATCACAACAGCTGACTCAAGACAATGAAGAAAAAAATGCTTCCCCAAATCTGCAAATTGCCCATATTTCCTTAGCTCTTCCTTTTTCTCTCACAGGATAGTGCTCACTGCCTGTGGCCACTCCAATATCACCACATTCAAGCTGAAGAATTGACCTATCTCAGAAACTGAGGTTGGGAGCCTAGATTAACTTCCTTTGCCATACATGAGATGATCTTCTGGACTGCAGGAAGTTCCTAGCTGTGACATTTTAATCTTCTGGATAAGAGGAGTAGAATAGAATAGAATCCACCAGGTTGGAAAAGACCTCCAAGATCATCCAGTCCAACCTAACACCCGGCCCTGTCCAATCAACTAGACCATGGCATCAAGTACCTCAGCCAGTCTCCCCCTGAACACCTCCAGGAACAGTGACTCCACCACCTCCCTGGGCAGCCCATTCCAATGCCAATCACTCTCTCTGGCAAGAACTTCCTCCTAACATCCAGCCTGTAATTCCCCCAGCGCAACATGAGACTGTGTCCCCTTGTTCTGTTGCTGGTTGCCTGGCAGAAGAGACCAACCCCACCTGGCTACAGCCTCCCTTCAGGTAGTTGTAGACAGCAATGAGGTCACCCCTGTGCCTCCTACACTTTCCAGTATCTCAACATCTCTCTTGAATTGAGGAGCCCAGAACTGGACACAGCACTCAAGGTGTGGCCTGACCAGTGCTGAGTACAGGGGCAGAATGATCTCCCTTGTCCTACTGGCCACACTGTTCCTGATCCAGGCCAGGATGCCATTGGCTCTCTTGGCCACCTGGGCAAACTGCTGCCTCACATTCATGCACGTATTTGTGGGGTAGATGCCTCTCTTACTGGCCTGTTTTCAATAAGCCACTTACTCAAAGGAGTATTTCCCTAACTAGAATTTATAATAAAATATTTGTCATAAGGTACCAAGAAATCTTTTATCACCATTTTTTTTCTGTTTTAAATTAGAAATACAAAGCAGTATAAATATATGCATGTGTGTGTGTAAATAAATATATATATATAAACTTGCTTAAAATGGTAGAGGGGAGAAAAAAAGAGAACTGGGCTGAATATATTCTGTGGCAAGTTTTCCAAATAAATCTTGTGCTAGGCATTTTTTTTGCTGTGATATCAGGTCACATTGCCTCTTTCTACTCTTCCCATGGCATGATTTTATGTTGAAAGAAGGCAAAGCAAATATACACACAAACATGCATTCAGACCTTCACAGCAGCACACATGCAGAGCATTTGTTACTTCTTCACTGGCACTTGGAGGATGGAAATTCCTGAGAATTCACCTAATCATGTCAGATCTGGAGCCATATACATCTAATTTACCTCAGAGATTTGCAAGGAACTTAAAATCATTTCTCCCTTACTTCAGATAAAAATGACTCCAAGATGCTTTTGTTCTGACGCTACTTCAAGCACAGGAAGTTGAGTCATGGCTGTTTGGAACTGCAAGGCTGCAGGTCATGTCCTTGTGTTCTCAGTGTATCCATATGATTCTGATTTTTTTTTGGTGGTGTCAGAATGAGAGCAAAGAACAGGTCAGTCCCCTTGTGGCTGCGCTGTTGTTTCCAAGTGAGATACATATATGTAGTCTTGGTGTCTGGTTTAAGTGGTGAAATGTTCACTAACTTTGGGTTTTCCAAAATATTTCACTCTCTTTCTGTCATTGTTTTCTCCTTGCATAAACCTACAGAATTAAATCCCCACGTAAGAGGTAGCTTTTCTTTCATAAAGGAGTAACATGGTCTAGAACCCCCTTTGAAGGAGCAACAAAGATAATTAAAGAGTGGGTAATGTGAGGTGTTAATGACAGTTGAGAAGAGCTTCTTTTGCAGGATAAAGTGACTCCCAGAATCTAATTTTAATATTACAAAAGAAAAAAAAAAAAACCTGCTCTGAATTTTCTGTTTAGATAAACATACTAATTTACAATCCTGGAGACATGCAGTTACAGGGACTAGATGATAGTTAGGGAGGTTGGGATTCAGAAACAACAGCCTCACCTGGAACAGATAGGAATCTAGATGTGGGTTTTGACAGAGTGTCAAGAGTTAGGGCTGGGCAGGCCACAGAATGAGTGACAGATGCTCTCTATTAAGCTCACTCCCTTCCCAAAAGGAAGAGAAAGGGAATAGGAGAGAGACTTATGTACTGGAAAAGAAAATGAGAATGACTTTAATAAAATAATGACAGAAAATATATACAAAACCAATATCAAACCCAACCACCCTGATAGTAATTAGCCACCACTACCACCAATGCTATGGCTTAAGTCCCAAATGGACTCAGCAGCAGACAGGAACTGGATTCAGGAATTTACGGGTTGGGATTGAAGGCAGAACTGATAGGGTCCTCTTTAGATGCTGGCCATTGAAGAAGACAGAATGACCCAAGCAACCACAAATAGAACAAGGGGGGACAGTCTCAAGCTGTGCTGGGGAAGGTCTAGGCTGGATGTTAGGAGGAAGTTCTTGCCAGAGAGAGTGATTGGCATTGGAATGGGCTGTCCAGGGAGGTGGTGGAGTCACCGTCCCTGGAGGTGTTGAAGAAAAGCCTGGATGAGGCACTTAGTGCCATGGTCTGGTTGACTGGCTAGGGCTGGGTGCTAGGTTGGCCTGGATGATCTTGGAGGTCTCTTCCAACCTGGTTGATTCTATGATTTACACCAAATAAGACATATATGGAATGGGATACCTTGTTGGTCAGTTTTAGGTCGGCTGAACAGTCCTCTTCTCCCTGCAGGTGCATTCTGTTACTCTGCATCTCCAACTTAGTACACAAGATTCGGCACTGACCTTAGGCTGCATACCAGTCCTTGATACTAACTAGAAACCTCAAGCATTAGCACTGCTAGAAGCAGGCACTGTCTGTGAAAATGTGTTCTTATCATCATAAAATGTGATTCCTTAGAAGAGACTTAGCTGAAAAGTAAAGTCATGGGACAGAATTATTTCTGTTCTAGCTTAAACCAGGTCACAAAGGTAGACTGTGATGGATTCATGTGATCACCAGGATCCACTGTGACTAAACACTCCAGTTTGTTACAGCTATTGAAAGGGCTGTGTAGAAAATGAGCATTCAGATGTGAATTCAGGGATCTCTTGTAGCTGGGCAATCTGGCTGAGTTAAATTGCTTTCAGTGGTTGGGGCATTGCCTCTAACACCATAGCTGGCTATGCAGTAGCTCTGGAAGCCTGATAAGGACACAGACAACTTGTCAACTCCATTCAACCTTCCAACAGTTGTTTTGAAACTCACAGTTTTCTCCCTCCTCACGTTTCACCCCCAACCCAGCAAGCCTTTAGTGGTCAAGATTTCTCTGTTGGTCTCTAATCCTCTGTGGTGGCCCAGCTGGTCTTCCTGATCTGCTGTGTGTTGCAACCACTTCAGCCTGTGTACAATCACAGGGTGTGAAACTGTGGCTCAAAATCTTCTCATGAAAAGACACCCATAGCCTTTCCTCACCAAATGACTCAACTCTGTCATTCTTTTACCATATTACTCACTCTGACAGATGTATCTTACTCCTATCTGATCTGAGCCAGTGCCTTATTCTTCATGAGGAAAGAAGTTCCCTAAGAGAAGTCCTTGTGGCAGGAGTGTGTAGAGGTTCATGGAAAATGTATAGATTTGGAAAGAAGATTCCCTGTTAAATTTTCCTCTAAGATCTCCTAGAACTGAAATGAATCTTGAACTATTTCTCATAGAATTCTATTTCCTGAGATTAGAACTTACTAAAATGTTACCTGAGATACAAGTGTCCTGGAGGTCCCGTGTAGCACAGAAATTTCCTCTCCCTCTGTGGTTTGAATGGGAAAGGACAAAAAGGTGCGAAAAGACCTGTTCCCCTCCCCTGCCCTGCAGGCGTGGAGGGGGGGAGCAGGGGGACCCTTCCGGCACGAGGGGTGCCCCGTGCCGGGCCCGCACTGCACTCGGCTGAGGATTGGCTGTGTGCTTTTCGCACCTACGAAGTGGTAACTTGGCTCTTTGTCCACGAAAGGGTATAAATATTGGGGGGTTCCTGCCTTGGGGTACTCCTGCCATGGAGTTCGTCCCCCGCTTTGGATTGTGCTCCCGCCTTGGTGTGCCTGCTTGGAGTTCTCCCCTCACCTGGATAACTTCTACACACGGAGCCTCTTCTCGCTCCGAAGACACCCAAGGACTTCACCTTAAGCATCCTCTTGTGCAGCTGCATAGCTTCTTAATGACCCTGGAGGTTTGAGAAAAGGCCGTGGGACAGCCCTTTGAATCGCCCTTCTTTTCAAGCCAGAGCGCCCTGCCGTGAGTAGCTTACGGCTCAGCCTTATTTTGATAGTGGGGAACGCTATATTTAATAGCTAAGCCTTTTCCAGCTCCTGACTTCAAATTAGTCAAGTGTACCTGTGGCATCCTATTGTGTAGATATTCTCAACCAACTAAGAACGAACCTGCTAATTAAATCTAAATTATCTTCTGTATATAGTTTTGGGGGCGGGTTTTCGGGAAAATAAAATAACTCTATTTGTATAAATTCCTGACTTGGACAAATCCATTCCTGCCTCCATAACAAGAAGTCACTGGCTCAGTCTTCGCTGCAGGGGCTTTTGTCTTGCCCTTGCTGAGGCTTTCAAATAGCATAATTTTCTTTATTTAACTCGAGGCTGTCTATACCTGAGCCATTCTCCTCACCTCCAGCCTCCTCTGCAGCAAATCCCAAGGCTTTCTACCTGAAGTCAGCTAGCAGCCAACTTTTGCATTCTCATCAGGAAGGAGCAGTGTGATTAATTTTCCAGTCTCTCTTCTGTTGCTCTGAGCTCTCTTTCCTTATAGGAATCTGTAATGTAACAGGGTGGAGGCAATGCTGAACTCATTCTGCCTTAAAATAGGTACATCGACTGCTCCACCTTCCATTATGGAGTAAACCACAATGAGAGCAAAACATAAAATCCTTTCTCATCACTGACTTGCACTCTGGCTTTTGCAATCATACAAAAGATAAAGATACTCTGTAATACAGAAGATGTGATTCAAGAGGGATGTGGGCAAAATACTAGAATTAAACTGGCAAAATCAGCTGCATAAATATGCCTTCTGAGGCAGCATTCCCTAAAAAGAGTTTGATTTACAACGTGTCAGAAAGGAAGGGCAAAACAAAAGCTTATAGAGGTGGAAGCCTGTTAGTACAATAGGGGGAGGCATTGACATACTATGATGAGCAGTGTATGCACCATGTCCAGTAGTACTTACTGTACCCTGTAAAACATCCATAAACCATAACACAATACCCTTATGGAAAGAAGCAAGAGGGTTAGGGACTGCAAAGTTTTCATTTGCCCTTGGAAGCTCCCTATTTCTTCCTGTTGGCTCCAGAGAAAATCTTAAACAAGAGTAATTTGCTATTGGAATGGGCTGCCCAGGGAGGTGGTGGAGTCATCGTCCCTGGAAGTGTTCAAAAAATGACTGGATGAGGCACTTAGAGCCATGGTCTGGTTGATTGGATAGGGCTGGGTGCTAGGTTGGAGTGGATGATCTTGGAGGTCTCTTCCAACCTGGTTGATTCTATGATTCTGTGTGAGGCACACATGCTACAATATGTCTTTGCCTTCATAGAGTATCTGAAGCAAGAAAACTGACCCAGGACAGAAGGGCAAAGGGAAAGAGAAACCTCAAGAGCATGGTCTTCTCCTGCAGCTCCTCGCAGTCTGTGATTTGTGCTGGAGGATTCAGCCCTACGTGTCCCATACTGGCTGTTAACATGATTTATGGCTTGGAAACAGACATTCTGGGAGAATGGCAAAGTGTCGCAGAGTCATTTAGTTCCTTCATCTAGAAGAAGAAATTTTCTTTCTTCAAAGGTTGAGTTTTGGGTTTTAATGCTTGATCTACCATCCCCAAACTGAAAAATCCCTGTCACACAGGCAAGCTGAAAATGCTGCAATGAAAGCACATGATATCCTCTTAAGCCACAGAGAGAATGGTCTATCTGCAGGGAACAGTTTGTTTTATCTGGGTGGCAGCAGAAGTTAAGAGGGTTAACTTCTGATTCAGAACAGATGATATGCAAGCTCTGGGAATGCAAGTGATATGGCTTGAGTCATACACATGATGTGTATAATATTGGGCTCTTTGGAAGTTGCATGTTTGTAACTTTTATTAGTTAACTTTGCTGAGAAAAAAAACTGTTGAGCAGTCCTGGCATTTCCCGTGACAGCACTTCCATCTGTGTGTGCTTTGAGCACTAGGAAATCACTGTGCTTCGAAGCTCGCGGCAAAATAAAGGCAGAAACTTGGGGCTTATCTATAGCCTTAAATGAAATGAATGAAATGTAGTGAGTGAAGGCATCAGTTAGTTCAGCAAAATCTTAGTAATGACCCACGATGTTATATAAAAACTGCCCCAGGTCTGCCTGTGTGGCAGGCTTAAGCGCTGAGAAAAGATGCCACGGTCACGAACTGCTTTTTGCATCTCTTTCTGCCCGGAATAGTGCAAACACCTGTGCCAGTTTGAGACTAGCTGAAATATTCTAGTGAAAGAAGAATTAGATTACAGGCTGTGAAAAGGAAACAATGGTGATGCCTACTTCGCTCATAGGCTTGCTGAGATGTATAAAAACAGGCTGAGAGACTTGGGGCTCTTCAGCTTGGAGAAGAGAAGGCTTCGAGGAGACCTTAGAGTGGCTTTCCAGTATCTGAAGGGAGCCTACAGGAAGGCTGGGGAGGGACTATTGACAAGGTCTGGTAATGTTAGGACGAGGGGGAATGGGTTTAAGCTGGAAGAGGGGAGATTTAGACTGGATGTTAGGAGGAAGTTCTTTACAGTGAGGGTGGTGAGACACTGGAACAGGTTGCCCAGGGAGGTTGTGGATGCTTCCTCCCTGGAGGTGTTTAAGGCCAGGCTGGATGAGGCCTTGAGCAACCTGCTCTAGTGGGAGGTGTCCCTGCCTATGGCAGGGGGTTGGAGCTGGATGATCCTTGAGGTCCCTTCCAACCTAAACCATTCTATGATTCTATAAGAATACAAAACATAGATAACACAGTTGCAGTGGCTCTCTGTTGCAGCTGGTGTCTCTACTTTTCTCCCTGGCCTGCTTCCTCTGTAACTAATCCTTCTACTTTCTAATCCCCCTGGCCAATCCTCCAAACTCACCTTGGACATAAGGCAAAGTCTAGGATAGGGTAGAGGGGCAGAAAGGAGGTAGAAGGGTGGTTGGGAGCTCCTCCTGCGGTCGCTGGTTTCTGAGCGGGCTGTTGTGCTTCTGTATTACCTTTACCTTGTATATTGCTGCAAATAGCTGTATATATTGTAAATATCTGCTTGTATATTGTGCTCCATTGTAAATACAAAGCTTCATTCCTCAACTTCCAGATGGCTGAGTCTAGTCTGGGTGATTTTATACGAACTGGGGGGGAGGGTGGGTAACACCCAAACCATCACAACACCTATCAACTCCAATAAAGTCAAAGGAAGCTCTTTCACCTTTTAACTTATACAGCTTGCTGCTGTTAATGCTTATGCACTTTATCATCCTTAATTACATTACTAAGGGTACTGGGGTAATACATAAAATGTGTTAGTCTGGAATTTCAGGCAAACTCTTCTGTGCATTTCAGAAGTGGATGAGTGGTTCCAGAAAGATCAGTAGGTCTGTGTGTTAGATAAAGATATAGCCTTTCCAAATTTGGAGTAACACCATCAGTCAACATGATTGTCTAGATATGTAAGTAAAATATATTTTCCCTCCAGAATCCTGTTTCCTAGGATTTTATAAAAGATAGAAGACCAGTTGTAAATAAGTGTATACAGTATTAAGGTTCTTCATTGTACACTAAGAAAAAGTCAAAGAGAAGTTTCTGGTAGCTATCACAATAAAAGGTTTCAAACATTCTATACATTCTATACATGGTTAGGCTACACCTTTAGTACTGTGTCCAGTTTTGGGCTCCTCAAGTCAAGAGAGATGTTGAGGTACTGGAATGTGTCCAGAGAAGGGTGACAAAGCTGGTGAAAGGCCTGGAACACAAACCCTATGAGGAGAGGCTGAGGGAGCTGGGGGTGTGCAGCCTGCAGAAGAGGAGGCTCAGGGGTGACCTCATTGCTGTCTACAACTACCTGAAGGGAGGTTGTAGCCAGGTGGGGTTGATCTCTTCTCCCAGGCAACCAGCTACAGAACAAGGGGACACAGTCTGAAGTTGTGCCAGGGGAGGTATAGGCTGGATGTTAGGAGGAAGTTGTTGGCAGAGAGAGTGATTGACATTGGAATGGGCTGCCCAGGGAGGTGGTGGAGTCACCATTCCTGAAGGTGCTCGAGAAAAGCCTGGATGAGGCACTAAGTGCCATGGTCTAGTTGACTGGATAGGGCTGGGTGACAGGTTGAACTGGATGATCTTGGAGACCTCTTCCAACCTGATTGATTCTATGATTCTCTGATTCTCTACTCATAAATCCACTTTAAACCATATACATAAAAAATATTTCAAACAATGTTAAATGATTTCACAACTGAATTTCATACAAGCAGCCTACCACTAAGGAAGTGACTCTGTCACTGGACTTAAAGTATCCTGTGGGGAGAGGTGTAGTGAGGATACTTCCTGGAGAAGAGGACTACTGCAATCATAGCATAATAGATTATTCTTTCTTATAATACAGCAAGTAATCAAACAGCTTAATAGTTGATTTTTACTTGAATGGTTATACGCTCAGCTTCACGTGCCAGAGGTTTAATCTAGTTAGGGCTGCTTTTATAAAAAAGTGACTTGTTTGCTTTCTGTTGGAGAGTTTTACTCTTTTATGTGTTCTGGAAGTCTGGAGGATTAAAATTTCGGCCGTGTTTCTGGAAAATAATGATTACTAAAACCTTTAAAGTAGCTAGGTCAGTAGAGTTAAAAATATGCTACAAGGGGATTTGAGCTATGAAAATTAACAGATACAACTGAAGAGATAAGCAAGAATAGATAGATAAGATCTTTTCCAGCTCCTAATGAGGCAGCTTCAGGATGATAAATATTTATGAGCTTTTAGTTTTAGCTATGTTTTCATATGCTTTTAATTATTTTCATTGTTTTTCTAGAATGATTTTAAACATCACTAATACTTTTACGTCTCTTTACTGAAACCTTTTTATTCTTACCTTAGATGAATGAACTAGCAATACAGAATTTTGCTTTTTTTAACTGATGAAGATGTGAAAAAATGATAATAAAAATATAACAAGTTGACTACATGTAACACTTAAAAATTGAAGTGCAAAGTTCTGCACCTTGGCCACAACAACCCCAAGCAGTGCAACAGGCTGGGGACAGTGTGGCTGTAGAGCAGCCAGGAAGAAAGGGATCTGGGGGTACTGGTAGATAGTAGATGAACGTGAGCCAGCAGTGTGCCCAGGTGGCCAAGAGAGCCAATGGCATCCTGGACTGGATCAGGAACAGTGTGGCCAGTAGGACAAGGGAGGTTATTCTTGCCTGTACTCAACACTGGTCAGGTCACACCTTGAGTGCTGTGTCCAGTTCTGGGCTCCTCAATTCAAGAGAGATGTTGAGATACTGAAACGTATCCAGAGAAGGGCAATGAAGCTGTTGAGAGACCTGGAACACAGCCCTGTGAAGAGAGGCTGAGGGAGCTGGGGGTGTGCAGCCTGCAGAAGAGGAGGCTCAGGGGTGACCTCATTGCTGTCTACAACTACCTGAAGGGAGGTTGTTTCCAGGTGGGGGTTGGTCTCTTCTCCCAGGCAACCAGCAACAGAAGAAGGGGACACAGTCTGAAGTTGTGCCAGGGGAGGTCTAGGCTGGATGTTAGGAGGAAGTTGTTGCCAGAGAGTGACTGGCATTGGAATGGGCTGCCCAGGGAGGTGGTGAAATCACCATCCCTGGGGGTGTTCAAGAAAAGATTGTATGAGGCACTTAGTGCCATGATCTAGTTGATTGGACAGGGCTGAGTGTTAGGTTGGACTATATGATCTTGGAGGTCTCTTCCAATCTGGTTGATTCTATAATTCTATGATCTGAAGTCTTGGCTGGACAGCTGATGGAAGGTTTTTCCCTGGTGTCTCCATGGACAAGATTTCTTCCTTGAAATATTTTTCAACTCAAAAATTTCCTTTAATAGCTTTACTCTGTAAGACTCTGTGTTTTCCTCTTTTTTGAAGGCATGACATTTATTTCTTGCATGTATGCCAGGCTGAGCACAATCTAGAAAAGTACATAAACTCATATGTAGCATTGTTTTTATTGTAGCACTCATATTTTGCTCACAGTAGTACCTTTCTCTGCTTCCTGGATTCTGGTAGTTAGGCAAAAATACTCCATCTTTTTTTTTTCTTTCCCAAAGATGAGTAGATCCATTCCAGTCAAGCAAATACAAGGGAAGACTTCATAGTTCCAAAATGTAGTAGATAACGAAGATGCCAACTATACTACTCTGAAAGTTGCATATATGTGCGTACATATGTCTGTATTTACATTTACATTTTCAACTAGACTCATCACTTTGTGGGAAGGAGATCAAAGGGGTTAATAGGCTGACTTATGATCTGAGTCCTGTGTTAATAGCTTGAAGGAAGCATATTATACTCTCAGTGGGAATGCCTATACTGTTGTGTTAGCTCCTTTGTGTTTCCATAGCCTGTATGTTTCTTTTCACCCTGGCTCAATCCTGGGGCAAGGTAACAGATTCCTCTTTTGGTCTGAGATCAAACTGAGCCCTTTCAGGCAGTATGGGTGCAACTGTGGTTGTACGCTGCTCAAACTCAAGTTCAAGGTCAGGCCTTGCAAAGAAGAAAGGAATAGAAAAAGCTCTTAAATCCTGCACATGCACTGTTTGGGGAAGGGATTTTAGGGTTGGCCATAATGGCTTTTTACCCAGGAGTCCTCATAAGCAGTTTTTGTTACCCTGAACAGATAAATAGGACTGGAACGAGAAGGAAATCTCCTCCTTTGAAACAGCACTGTAACCGGAACTAGTTTTGCCAACTGAAGTGTCTTAATCCTTTGTAAAATTACCAAAGAGATAAAAAAAGACTGTAAAAGTTAAAAGCAATGTTTCTTGGCTGAAAACTCAAGCTAATATAATCTTTTTTTTTTTGATAAAACAGATAAACCCCAGTAATTCAGCTATCATATTGGACACGTAATTATTGGCACCAGGTTATAGCACAATTAGATTAGGACTTTGCTTCTTGCTTTTGCCAGAGTATTTTTAAACAAAGCTAAAGACAATTTGTCTGTGATTGCCCCCCTTTATAAGGGAGCTACACAAATCAGGGATTTGACTTTGTGATTAAATAGTTAGATGGCAAATGGATTAAGATAGCTGAATTCACGTGCATCCTTTTACTTTTTTACNTGTGTGCTAGTTTGAGCCTAGCTAGCATGTTTTGGTGAGAAGAACTAGATGATAGGCTGTAAAATGAAAACAATGGTGAGGTCTACTTCGCTCACAGTCTTGCTGAGATGTATACAAAAGAAGAAAGGCAAAACAAAGATGAGGTCACTTTTGCTCTGCCCTTCGTGCTGGGGTAGTCGCTTTGCCTGCTTGCTAGCCTATCATCTAGTTCTTCTCACCAAAACATGCTAGCTAGGCTCAAACTAGCACAATGGCAAATGGATTAAGATAGCTGAATTCACCTGCATCCTTTTACTTTTTTACCTTGGTTTATTTCATTACCACATGCCTATTTGGAGCACCCTGATTTTCCATCTGGTGTTTCACAGCTACAGTAAATCACTGAGTAGCTGATTGTCCACTGTTCTGCAAAGTGGGGATAAACACCCTTGGTTTACACCTGTTCTGAGTGTGTCCATCTTTCTTGCTGAACAGTGGGTTTGTCTATCTTCTGGCCTGAAGATAGACTAAGGAAGAGGAAGCACAGCAAAACTCTTCCTCCTTGCAAGCTCCCTGAGTGCACCAGAGAACAGGCATACCTGCTGTTGCCCAGTTCAGAGGAGAGATCTGTTTCCTGATGGAAACTAGAGCAAAGCTCTGAACAGCACAGAAAACCCTTCAAAGAGGTACCAAAGGGCTGGTATTGTCTTTTTCACTCTGTCTTTTTAACTTGGAGAACTCAGTCTTACTGGTGATAAAAGCTTAGTAGATCTGCCTTTAGGCTTAACTTTAAATCTGATGGGTTTATCTGTTTGCTACTACTGCCTTGTCACCATCTGCTATGTTTGCACTCAGCTGTTAAGTGGGCCTTGTGCACATGCAGGCTGGAATTCTCCTTCCTTTGTACAACAGTTTGCATGCTAAAGTAGACAGAATACCATTGTGATTTACACAGCCCTTGATCAGCATCCCAGTGAGTGCTGTTTGAAATTTAACTCAAAATCATGATGTTGAAGAAAGGAGCTGCTCGCTCAGACCTTTGGCTATGTAGTGCATTGCACTGTATTCTTGCTGCAAAGCCAATCTGTTTGAAAGTGAAGCAGGATCTTAATACACTTCAGGTGTGGTCAGTAAGATCCCAGAAAACTCTGTTCATATTTGGTGCATGACCTTTGGCAATTCAAGCTAGCCTTCCTTGGGAACCTAAGTTTTTTTATCTATGAAACAGAGACAGTAAAATCTGCCCTTCTTTCCAGCTCTAAGGGAGTGAAGTGTTTTATGTAAGCAATACCATTTGCTATTACAAGCCATCCCTTGGAACGTGTATGTAGTGGTGGGGCAGACTCTTCACCCCCAAGTGTAGAAGGTGCAGGGAGACCTGGGCTGAAAGGATGCTGAATGTTGAAGACCTGAGGAAGTGGGGTACGAGCCTTTGGCAAAGAAGAGGAAAGAGTTAGCTTCATCCTAAACTGAAATAAATTAAAGGCTACTGCTAATTCTGACCTCTCCTTAGGCAGCGGAAGCTCTCATCTCCCTTCCTCTCCTGTCTTTTCTCCTGTGGAGGCTATGGTAGTTTAAGATTAAAAAGGGAAAACAAGCTGCATGGCATCTGATGTGGTAGCAGCAAGTATTTTGACATTTGAAGAGTGCCAGCAGGCAGCCAGTCTAGTCACTTGTGAAGACAGAGATGGAGTGAGTGCCCTGTCACCTTCTGTGCTGCAGTGACAGCTAGCAACCTGGAAGAGGGTCGCTACTAGCAATGGACATGGCAAGGCTCAGAGCTAGTTGCAGGACACTTATTCCCTATTATACAGATCTCATCCTGCACTGGAGGATATGAATTTTCACCCCCACAATGAGGAATGGTGTCTTTAAATTTTGCTATAATCTAAATCTTTTTTGGTAACAGCAGCATTGACAGTTAAGGAGCACCAAAATATCATATTCCAAATATATTTGGATATAGGATGTGAGATTGAACTTTTTCTCTATTTATTACTCTAAGCGAGAGGAAGCACTCACATTAGAATTTGACTAGCAGAAGGAGGCAGAAATACAAATGATTTAAACAGGCTTTTAGCATTATGGGGTCCCTGGCTTTCTTCTGCATCATTTCAGAGCTTGCTCCCTGTCTTCAAGGCTTGCTGACTGATGAGACATACTGATTAACTTAGTGGGTAGTTTGTAAATGTCAGGACATAAACCTACTGCCTACAAGTTCTTTATGAATATTTCCACTTCTAAGAGCCTTTACCAAATGCTCTGAGCACAAAGTTTGCAAGGCAGTAGCTTCAGACACAATGGTGTGACACAGCTATTACTTCAACAGCCTTATGTTTTGCCATAGATATTTACCAATAGCTCAAGCAGAGAACCCAAAGAGTAGCAATGAAAATGATCCATCCTTGTAATTTAAAGCTTCCTGTACAAGGAAGTGAAGGAGCATTATTGTCTCTGGATTGAAGCCTGCTGAAGGCTTTCAGATTGTGAATTCAGGAACCTGAGGGAGGGCAGAAAATTTGAGTAAGCACATTACCACTTCCTCTGGAGGAGCTGATTGCTGTTCCAGTGGTATTGTAACCACTAAATGTCACAGTGATCTTTCTAGTCCAGCTCAGCACCGCTCTGCAAACTCATCTTTTTACAGTCACTGACTCAGCTTTATGAGTAGCTAGTGTACCTTTTTTTGAGTTCAGTAGGAAACTCAACTATATATTTATGGTATCTTATAAATAACTCCCTGCCCTCTACACAGCTGACACAAAAGCAGGTTTTAGTTTCTCATTTTGGTAACGATTTACAGCTGTTGTTCCACTGGGCTTATGAAATATATGCTTCAGTGAATGTTTCATATGTATGTATTTATATATAAACAGTGAAGAGTTGCTTCTGAGAGTCACTTGCAAACCCACCGTGGTTTATGCAGAAAACATGTCTTGCAGATATACTAAACAGTCCTTGCTGCTATTGCAATTAAGCAGAGCAATTCTCATTCTTCTCTCTCTCATTCTACATATATATCTATCTCTGTAATGAGGATAGAGCTATGAATTAGGAAGACAATTTTTGGACAGGAGAGCTATTTTTTGGTGTCTGATTTAGGGTCGATGAAGAGTTTTTATTCTGGAAAATGTGTTGCTATATTTCCTTTCAGAGTGGAAAAAAAAAGGAAAGGGTTTCACAAGGTTAGGATTTCTCCCCCTAATTAAAATTCCTGTTTTCTAATCCTGGCAATATGCTTTTCCCATTTTAAGCATTCTGGATTTTGGTTTTTTTTGGTTTTGTTGTTTGGTTGTGATTTTTCATTCTCATCAAAGAAGTCAGATTTTTTGTTGGTTGGTTGGTTTGTTTTTTGTTTCAACATTTCAGTTGGAAAACAAAAGATAAATGAAAAGGCAAGCAACCAAGTGAAGTTCTCCTCTGCTAGAACCAGGCCCATCACTTTAGATCTGCTGTGTGATATGGAGCGAGTTACTTCACCTGTGCCTCAGATTCCCAGTATGTAAATGGGAGCTATAACTGCTTTTCAGAGGGATGATTTGATATTCACATCTGAGAAGCACTAAGCATGATTAATATCCAAGCACATCTCTGACATGCAAAAATACCATGTTGCTTAATCACTGGTGCCTTATGGATGTTCTTTAACATAAAGACAGCAGCTGGGTCTCTTCAAAACAATCCCAAAAAGTCTAATCACTAATGATTTGCTTGCTATTCACAAGAGGTGTTTTACACAAGTAATTACACAGGGACTAGGAATTGAACAGTGCTGAGATCAAGACTCATCTGCATGATTGCAAACACTTTAAAATTATTTCTCAAATATTTATTTTTAATGAAAATTAAATTAAAAAATTCTTAAAGCCTGGCACGTAACATGATGATTTTTTTTTATGCTTAGTGGGAGTTAAAGGAAGCTGAGGAGTGCAGAATGCTTAATAATAAAAAAGGGAAAAAATTAGCTTGCCTTTTTATTGCATGCTCTCACCCTCCCACTTACGAGGGATGGAGGAGGTCATGGAGGATCCTGAAATGAGCAGTCACGTTCTGCATTAAGAGTGCTCCTGTGCCTCCCTGCCCATCACCCACTACTGTTTCCCACAAGTGCTAGTAGTAATTAAATGAGTAGTCAGTGCAAGTAATAACATTAGGAACAAAGACAATCAGTTCAGTGGGTGTAGTCTGTTCAGTTTTCTTTTGATTAAGAAAACCTCATCTGTGTACACCTCTTTTTTGTCTTTAAAGAACTAGCCCCTATTTGCCGAACCTGGTAATGATTGCAGTTCAAAGAATCATAGAATCAAGCAGGTTGGAAGGGACCTCCAAGATCATCCAGTCCAACCTAGCACCCAGCCCTAGCCAATCAACAAGACCATGGCACTAAGTGCCTCATCCAGGCTTTTCTTGATCACCTCCAGAGACAGCGACTCCACCACCCCCCTGGGCAGCCCATTCCAATGTCAATCACTCTGGCAAGAACTTCCTTCTAATGTCCAGCCTTTACCTTCCCCGGCACAACTTGAGACTGTGTCCCCTTGTTCTGTTGCAGAACAAGAAGAGACCTGGCAGAAGAGACCAACCCCCACCTGGCTACGGCCTGCCTTCAATGAGGTCAGCCCTGAGCCTCCTCTTCTCCAGGCTAAACAACCCCAGCTCCTCCAGCCTCTCCTCATAGGGCTGTGTTGCAGGCCTCTCACCAACTTCGTTCTAACTTTTGTGCTGTGTTTTAGCATCCCCACCTATTTGTGTGACTCAAACACAAGGGAGGAAGAAGCTACAGTGACCTAAGTGAAATTCTTGACTTTTTAATACCTTTGATATAACTTAGAATTAATAAAGAAATTGGTGTTCATTTCATGTGGACTAGATGATCATTGTAGGTCTCTCCCAACCAACTCTATTCTAGTCTATTCTATTCCACCTGAATGGGAAATTTGGCTGGGCAACGTTCTTCTGTATTCAGGAAGGGACTTAAGCATAGGTATGTATATTTTAAAGCATGTGTACAGCCTTGTGGAGGGCACTGAGTACCTGTAATTCCTCCTTGGCCATCAGTGGAGCTTGCTACTTCTGCCCCGGCTTAAGTGCTTTTTAGTGATACTAATACTCCTTGTGATAATATTAGAATATGTGACTGATTTTTTTGTTTTGCTCTGTTTGTTTTTTTTTTTTTGTTTGTTTGTTTAATTTTGTTTGGTTATTTTGTTTAATTGGTTTCAGGTTTTTGTTTGGTTGGGGTTTTTGTTGTTTTTTTTTGTGGGATTGTTTTTAATTGCCAGCTGCTCCAGCTTTTATTCTAAAACATTAGCTTTCCCTGCATTTTAGTTTTTCGCTTCATACTCTCCTTCCCCAGTGCCTGTGGTGTCTGTCTGAGAGAGGAACACCTCCTTTCAACCTGACTTCCGTTTCAACTCAGCAGGCACTGCAATCTTTTTCTTGGCTCCTGGTATCTCATCTAATCAGACACCACGCTTTTATGCTGGCTCCCTGCATCTGCACTAGGTATTTTGTTAGACTATCAGGCAGAACTAAAAGCTTCCAGCTTGCCTACCTTCTTGGCTGCCAAATTGGAGAGAGAGGAGAGAAGGAGGAGGGGGGAGAGAGACAGCAAAAGCCCTGTAGTGTGAGTCATCTCTAACTTCAGTTCTTTCCCTACTTCTGTGGAAGTACGACTTGGTATCTCTAGTGTGCATGAAGATTTAGCACTTTCCCTGCACAGAGAGAATTCCAGACCCTTTGATAATATCCTATTCTTAAATAGCAGCTATAGCTTAATAGTGAGTTGCAGATCCTCTAAAATAAAATGATAGAAAAGAAAAAAGCTCTATCTCACTGGGCTGGATGGGCTCTTCTTCACAGTATCACAGTATCACCAAGGTTGGAAGAGACCTCACAGATCATCAAGTCCAACCCTTCACCACAGAGCTCAAGGCTAGACCATGGCACCAAGTGCCACGTCCAACCTTGTCTTGAACAGCTCCAGGGACGGCGACTCCACCACCTCCCTGGGCAGCCCATTCCAGTGTCCAATGACTCTCTCAGTGAAGAACTTTCTCCTCACCTCGAGCCTAAACTTCCCCCGGCGCAGCCTGAGGCTGTGTCCTCTCGTTCTGGCGCTGGCCACCTGAGAGAAGAGAGCAACCTCCTCCTGCAGCCAATACCAAAACAATCGCTGAAAACCAACTTCATCTTTAATAGAACTTTCAATTTTAATAAGGGAGCCTGGTGATTTAGTAATACAGGAAAAGAACACACATTTCAGCTGTTCCACTTTTCACTACTCTATATCTACTTTCAGTTGCCCACACTGGAACAACAACAAATCCTCACATTAATTAGATGTTGTGCTGAGGGGTTTGGCTTAGTCAAGGACTTGTCAGAGTGAAAGTAATGATTGGACTAGGTGATCTTGAAGGTCTTTTCCAATCTAAGAAATTCTGTGATTCTATGATGGCTTGGGATTTTCTAATATGCACAGAACAAGTGAAAAAAAGCAGTAATTGAGGCAAACCTGGCCAGGATTGTTGGTTGTTACATAGCAGTAGTGAATAACACAAATGATGACCACATAATTAAGGATGAAAGGAGATACTATCATGTTTATGTAAAGTATCACCTTGACTAAAGTGTTCCAAAATTAACCTAGAACAAATACAGAAACTGAATTACAAATGTGAACAGAGAATAGTTTTGAACCCAGGTAAAGCTGATGGAAAGAACTGTGGGGTCTGCTGCATGTCTTGCTTCACAGTTGTTCCCCCTCCTTCCCCTTTGCTGCTACTTTGCAGGGAAGCATGCATCTCCCCCTTCTCATCACAGCTGCATTTACTTCTTGTCCTTGCACACACAGAAGGAAGTGAGCTGTTTGTTGGTAGGAATTACAGTCCAGACCAGCCATTATGTGACATACTCAAAAGCCACAAGAGACCATTTTCTGTTGGGTTTTGACATCTCAAATTCTTTAACCCACTGCTGCTATTACATATAGTTAAAATAAATCACAGATCAGTACACAGCACATGTGAAAAGCTACTGAAAATAACAAACCTCATCCTCATATACATCACCCACTAATTTGTTTAAGAGGGTTAAGGTCAACAACACGGTTTTGGAGGTTTACTTTTTTTTTTTTTTTAAGAAAAAAAACCCTACTTCTTATAGTTTAAACCTGTCTGAGTCTTTCAGGATTCACAGGGAAATGAGTGCTCTAGTTTACATAATTCCCTGACCCTTTGGTACCTGCTTGTTCTGGTTTAAGCGAATAAGTCGAATATCAATGTGATTATGTGGTCAGATAATACTACAGAGCACTTGACCCAATTAAATTGCACTGCAAGGTGTGTAGTATCTGATAAACCACAGCCACTACAGCAAAGAAAGAAACCCTTGTTTTCTCTTCCCTTTCTTTTGTTTCTCTCTGTCAGTAGATCATTGTTTCCTTTTTAAGTCCCGAGATTATGTTAAGCAGTTTATGCTCCTTGCTTATTTTTGATGGGAAACCACCAATTAATCCTGATTCCTTCTCTTTGTGCAGATTAGTCACTGCAATGGACTTCTGTTCTTCCCTGTATCTACTGCAATATTTCAGGTCAGTTCTTTCTCTTCTGTCTTTACTTGGTGCAGAGTGCTGTGTCACTTTTTTTCCCTTCAGTGACCCAGTAATCCTGATTCCCTTTGCTTACCCTTGTACAAACCAGGCAGTCAACCTGTGCCAGGGCTGAATCACAGTATCCCAGTATTACCAAGGTTGGAAGAGACCTCACAGATCATCAAGTCCAAGCCGCTACCACAGAGCTCAAGGCTAGACCATGGCACCAAGTGCCACGTCCAACCTTGCCTTGAACAGCTCCAGGGACGGCGACTCCACCACCTCCCCGGGCAGCCCATTCCAGTAGCCAATGACTCTCTCAGTGAAGAACTTTCTCCTCACCTCAAGCCTAAATTTCCCCTGGCGTAGCTTGAGGCTGTGTCCTCTTGTTCTGGTGCTGGCTGCCTGAGAGAAGAGAGCAACCTCCTCCTGGCTACAACCACCCCTTAGGTAGTTGTAGACAGCAATAAGGTCTCCCCTGAGCCTCCTCTTCTCCAGGCTAAACAATCCCAGCTCCCTGGATAATGGTGCAGTGGGATGATACAAATTAGAAATCAATGTAAAAGTAGCCTTTGCCATCATGTGGCAGCTAGGAAGGCAGAGACACAATAATTTCACATTATAACCACAGCTTTTATTTACTGCAGATTCAATGTGACCAGGAACGAACTTTGTACTAATGTATAGTATTTCCTTAATTTCATACAAGATAAGTATTAGACTTCATTCTGATGGGGGGGGAAATAAAAAGGAAAAGAAAAAGCAGAAAAAGTAGTCTCTGTCTTAAAGACATGATGCTTGCCTGTGTATAAGTCACCCTTTTCTCCCATGTGTTAATTTGTGTGAACACAATGTAGCAAAAGCTGTAATTAATGTATCTGAAGCTTTAAGAATTGCCATCCTCCTCACAATCTAAATGATTGTTGGTGTAGTGAAAGCATCATCTTTGTGTGAACAGCACTTAAAAATGATGAGGGGAATTGTTTACAGCCTCTCTCCCAAGAATCTGAAAAGTGATGACTCCTCAAAATCCAGAAAACTGGTTGCTTTAATAGTAAGCCATTTAAAAGACAAATGAAAACTCTGATGTGCTTGAAGTCAATGACAGGACACTTTAAAAAAACATACCAGGAAAGAAATTCATTGTAAGATTCTTCTCTATTCTTATTTAAATCATTAATAACAAGCCTGCAGAACACATAACAAGCTGTGGTAAATCACGAGGACAGTCTAATGATACACAGTGGCATGAATTACCTGCTTAGATGTTTGCAGGCTGACAGCCTGAGTAGTACTACTGGGAGCACAGACTGAAGATCATATCAGCAAACTGTACCCACAGACAGTTATTGATATTTTATATATATATATATATATAAATCAATGTGAGAAAATGGCACCTTCATGGATAAACATCTCTCTGACCAACTTGTTCAATGCTTATCATAAAGGACTGATGTTGTCTTGGGATGCATAGACAAGAGAGTATTAAGTAAGAGGAAAATGATTTTGTCTCTGCACTTAAAATTGTGTGTGTCAGGGGGACAGCACGAAAGGATATTGGTGTTCAAGCCAAATGTCGGGTAAGGGGGGCATACATAGAGCAGCAGTGCTGAATTCTCTGTTTGACACTGTTAACATGATATTTACATGCATTTCTACCTTTGAATTTAACTGTAGGCAAAATACTGTCATCTATTATGACAGTGTTAGTCTAGATAACCTTCAATGCGTGCCCACAGTTCTCCTTTTCTGCTTTTACTTTGAAACCTTTACTTAGCCTTTTTACTGTTTTCTCCCTTTGTAGCTACAGGACATGAAGCTCTTCCTCCACAGAAGTATTTCATACTTATGTCTTTCCTGCTGCTACTCTCTAGCAGCCATGAGGAAATTATTGAATCTTGTTTAGAGGACAGAGGGTTAAGCATTGCCTTAGGTATGCCCCACAGCACTTGCAGCTCTAAATAAAGATACAATTATAATCAAATCTTATGCTTCAGGGTTTTTATGACTGCCTGCAAGAACGGAGAACAATCTTTTCTTTCTTTTTCTTCCCCCTGCTTCTGTTTCCTTAAGAACAATTGACAATTTTTATTTCAGGATTTTGCTTAGCTTGTCTCCAGCCTTCATCTCCAAAACTGTGGAGGACTGAAGTCTGTTGAGGATGAAAATGGTCACAAGAGCAAGGAGAGATCAGGGTAGAAATGAGAAGCCTGTTCTGGAGGTGAATATGAATATACTAGTCAGCTTCATCCATGCAGTTTAGGCAAACACCAGCTTGAGGAAAAAAAGATAGATTTTTCACCTGGAAACAGCAGCTGTTATGATGATTTGTTTTGTTTTGTTTTGTTTTGTTTTTTTCTGCCAGTGCTGTGGCTTAGCATCTTCTGGGCAATGCCTCGGTTATGAGCTGAATTGTCTTCCCTGTCATCTGCCTGTGGAGCAGAACTGTTTATTCCCCCGAGGACAGAAATAATCTTTCTGTCCTTTAGCCTAATGGTGTAGTTCAGTGACACGGTTAATCATGGATACCTGTTCTCATGCAGCTAAGCATTGCATGGCTTTAACTGCACCTGAAAAGGCAACCTAGATATTTAAGAGGAGAAAAATGTAATAGCCTTTATTATTCAGGAAGTCAAAATAGATGATACAAAGGTGTCTCCTGGTTTTAAGTTCCATGAAATCAAACAGTAGCAAGTCATCACTCTTTTTTCTTCTCTTTTTTGTTTTCACAGCTTGCAAATATACTTAATCTGTCTTTAACTCTGAAGTGGTTCACTTATTAGTTCTGTTTTTCACTATCAGGGCTTCAAGCTGTATGGCTGGTTCTATATTTTTCAGTCTGTTCCTTTCACTAAGTGCATGTCCAGATTAGTCTTTCATGCCTCATTTAATGTGGCTTGCTGCACAAAGATATAAAGTGTTTTGTTAGCTAGTTTACTCATCCTGCTGCACTGCAGGTTTTCTGAGGCTTTTCTCTGCACCGACTCTCTGCATGGCTCTCTTTGTTTCCACTGCAGCACCACAGATGCTGTCTCAACTGAACACAGTCCTTACAAATCGTTGTGATCTCTCCATTTAGGATTTGTATGCTAAAAGTGACATGGTTTAAAAAGGAACCCATGGAATAAAGCTAGTGCTTACCTGGTTACCTGCCAGGTGAAAGTGGGGAAGGCTGTGGATGTAGTCTACCTGGACTTCAGCAAAGCCTTTGACACTGTCTGCCACAACAAGCTCCTGGCTAAACTGTCAGCTCGTGGCTTGGACAAATTCTCTCTGTGCTGGGTGAGGAGCTGGCTGGAAGGCCAAGCCCAAGGAGTTGGGGTGAATGGTGCCACATCCAATTGGCAGCTGTCACTAGTGGTGTTCCCCAGGGATCAGTGCTGGACCCGGTCCTGTTCAATATCTTTATTGATGATCTGGATGAGGGGATTGAGTCCAGCATCAGTAAGTTTATGGATGACACCAAGCTAGGAGCTGGTGTGGAGCTGTTGGAAGGTAGGAGAGCCCTGCAGAAGGACCTGGACAGGCTGGATGGGTGGGCAGAGGCCAATGGGATGACATTTAACAAGGCCAAGTGCAGGGTTCTGCACTTTGGCCACAACAACCCCAAGCAACGCTACAGGCTGGGGACAGAGTGGCTGGAGAGCAGCCAGGAGGAAAGGGACCTGGGGGTACTGGTGGATAGTAGCTGAAGATGAGCCAGCAGTGTGCCCAGGTGGCCAAGA